>JAHDVE020009541.1:0-139865 GCA_022606495.2 Halesus radiatus | reverse complement strand
TTTATTTATTTAGACATATTTTTTTTTTTAAAGAATGTGAGTGTATAAATCTGAAAACAGTAAGCCAAGTTAAAAATTTAAAAGAATTAATAATAATAAGATATTTAGTCATACAATCCTTATCTGTCGTAGTTCTCTACACAAAGAAAAATGTGGCATTTATTGATAGCATTTTTTCAATATTTCAGAATTCCAACAACTGTCCCAACGGCAGCGGCCAAATTCCCCAATGAGATCTCGTACATGACGGATGCCCAACTCAAGGACAAATACCTCAACCTGGTGCAGAGCACCGAGATGCCCAGGGGCGGGCACTTTGCCGCTTTCGAAGAGCCAGAACTCCTGTCACAAGACATCTTCTCTGCCGTGAAGAAGTTCCAAGAGTTCCACAAGAATAATAAATAAGCTATTGATCAAGATGTTTCATTCCTGTCAATAACATAAAATTTTAATCTGTCACCTATTGATAATATAAACTACGTACGCATTGATGTAATACTTATGTTTAAAATCTGTCATAAGACATAAACTATTTAAGTAATGAGTTTAAACTCTGTCACAAGATGTAAACTATTCAAGTTAATCTCTGTTACAAGATATAAACTATTCAAGTGAGAAGTTTGAAGTCTGTCACAAGATGTAAACTATTCAAGTTAATCTCTCTTACAAGATATAAACTATTCAAGTGAGAAGTTTAAAGTCTGTCACAAGATGTAAACTATTCAATTAAGAAGTTTAAAGTCTGTCACAAGATGTAAACTGTTCAAGTAAGAAGTTTAAAGTCTGTCATAAGATGTAAACTATTCATGTAAGAAGTTTAAAGTCTGTCACAAGATGTAAACTGTTCAAGTAAGAAGTTTAAAGTCTGTCATAAGATGTAAACAATTCATGTAACAAGTTTAAAGTCTGTCACAAGATGTAAACTGTTCAAGTAAGAAGTTTAAAGTCTGTCATAAGATGTAAACTATTCATGTATGAAGTATAAAGTCTGTCACAAGATGTAAACTATTCATGTAAGAAGTTTAAAGTCTGTCACAAGATGTAAACTGTTCAAGTAAGACGTTTAAAGTCTGTTACCAGATTACAAATAAACCATACCATACATTTAAGAGGTTTCTGCCAATGTGAGAATATTAAAGTGTGTCAGATGTTGAACAGATTAGATACAAACCTTTTATTTAAGAGGTTTTAACCCTATCACATTAGCATTACATAATATTCTCATTGTCCACATACATTATAAATATTTGTACCAAATACATTCTCATTTTAGTACATATTCCATTTATAGATTAGGTAATTTTCAGAAAATTTGTTATTCATTTGTTATGTATTAATTAAGGATATTTTTTTACGCACAATATATAATATCGTGCTCTTATTTTTTATAAAAATTGTTTTATTTTTCTATTGCCTATCAATTATTAGTACGTTTATTTTTTTTCAAAATGTATCTAAATAATAAAGTTCTTATGTGTGACCTACTTGTGTTTTCCATTTTGAAAATATTTTACCCAAAAACATTCTTTTGAATATGTAATCTGTGGCTAACCAAAGTAGTATATTTATGGGCTAACCTCAATATAACATGGCGGGCTTAATGTTTTTCATACTAATTTTACAACATTATAGCAACAGTGTTACATATTGGATTTCATTCAAACTACTCTCTAAACCGGTTCTAATAAGAACTGTGCTATTTTCACCGAAACCGCTCAAGTAATTTTCGCAAAAATCGAGGACAGACAGACAAACATGCATTTTTATGTATAGAGATTAAGGCTGGCGTCGCACTAAGCAACCAGGCTGCAGCGGCCACGAGAAACGCATGACTGCCACGACAAGTGTGTGGGGCCTGAGACAGCCACATACATTTCCATACATCGCACTTAGCCTAGTGCGCAGCTGCACTAAGTAAATTAAATTAAAACAACTCAAATAATAAAAATTTCAACATAGCAAAGTCTATAAATCTTATGTCACCACCGTATTCGAATCAATCACAAAGAATTTTCGAGGTAAGTAAATACACGGTTCATTTTAAAATACATATATACAGTGGTGCCTCACACAACGAACTTAATTCGTTCCAGGAGCAAGTTCGTTATGCGAAAAGTTCGTTATGTGAAACGCGTTTTCCCATAACAATACATGTTAAAAAAAATAATTCGTTCTGTAGCATAAAATATGGTAAGATGACATAAAAAAAAGATAAATTTTTTGTTATTATTTTTATTTAGATACATCTAAAAACATAATGAAAAAAACACACATTTTTTAATTTTAAGAAATAATCGAATCTTGCACATCTTCATCCATTTTCCGCTTTTTGGCCGATGGTGCAGTGAAAAACCTGTCCAAAGTCGTTTGTTTCTCTCTTTTCTTCAACATCTGCCGGAAATAACGGACAAAAGTATCGGAGTACAGGTCGTTGATCCTGTTTGCTTCAGCGGAATCCGGATAGTGGGCATTGGTAAACTCCTGAACTGCTTTCCATTTTACCAGGATGTTCTTGATGTCAGCAGTTGGAATTGGTTGATTGAAGATCGGGCGACTTTGTTGTAATGATGAACGATTGCTGCGACACGTGCGTAAGTTAAGCGTACTGCTCAGTGACTAACGACTGCCTGCGCGGAAGGATGCAATAAATCGGCAGTGATCGTGTGAAGTGGGCGACTTCGTTGTGTGAAGCGAAGTTCGTTGTGTGAAGCGAAGTTCGTTGTATGAATCGTGAAATGAACGAAAAGGAAGTTCGTTGTATGAATCGTGAAATGAACGAAAAGGAAGTTCGTTGTGTGCAGCGTTCGCTGTGCGAGGCGTTCGTTATGCGAGGCACCACTGTATATATATTTTTAAATCCTACCATCGTAATTTTTAAATTATTACACACTAATATTTCTGTACCTTAAAAAACAAAAATGTGTGATGGGATTGGATGTTCAATTTTTAGTATGGGAATGAAACAAATTTGGAGGCAAAGTGAATTAGGTGACCACTTTCAGCACTCTCATTGGTCTAAATGGATCTGGCCACATTTGAAACTAAAATCAATCAAAAATATCTTGTTTACGGGGAAAAATAAAAGAATTCGACGACCACCTTTGAAAGAAAACATACACGACAAGACAGACTTTAATCAGCAATTCCTGAGCTTATTTGGAGTAAAAATGTAGATGTCATTTTGCTGTTTCATTTTTTCAAAAAAAAATTCTGTCACGTCAGCACTGGTTACAAATCAACGCATCATGCGGTTTTTATTTATTCAGTTCAGAAAAATGTTTTATAGTAAGAAGACTTTCGACAGTCCAACTGGGAAGTTCCCGTTTTAGGACAGGATGTGTCCAGTCTATCAAATGCCACTGGAACGAAGTGGAGCACGTACCACATGATTCATTAATTTGTAACAGTGGGACATGTAATCATAATAAATAAGTTCAGGAATTCCTGGTCAAAGACTGTTGAACCTCGGGTACGTCTTGTTGAACCATGTAAATAATTTTTGATAAAGATTAAAGAGCCACGACAAAAAACATTTACAATATTTTTTTGGATTTGACTAGATTTAATTCTAAAGCTGCCTACAGACTTATCCGATTTGAAGGAAACATGTGGAAGAGATTAAAAAATGGTCTTGACTCAAGGAAATGATGGGCGGATGGCCGAGCTCTCTGACGTAGTTGCTTTGACTAGAACAAATAAAATCAGATGGCCTATAGGTACAGAATTATACTCTGCCAGTCCGTATCATATCTTCTTGCCAAGGAACTGTACCGATTGAATTAAAATATCTTTTATATTCATCTCTACTCTGTTTTGCTGCAGTTGTAGTATTTCTTATTGCGACTTGCTGCAAGCCCAATAGCTGTCTGTTGCCTTGTCGCCAATCACCTTCAATTACGGTACCGAACTCGTTCTCTCTGTCTACTGTTGTTGATGTAAAATAAGTCTTGCTTTTTCTTCTCAGGTAGTTGTGAATACTGGTAATTGCCAGAATAACATAACAGATATTTTCCGGTTTCATATTAATAGGTCTACGTAATATCTGAAATCTGGAAGTGATTATACCAAACGTATTTTCAACGACATTACGAGCGCGTGACAGTCTGTAATTATATATGCGTTTTTCATTATCTAGTTCTCTTTGCGAGTAGGGTGTCAAAAAATGTTCATGTAAACCAAATCCTTCATCTCCAGCGAAAACATAATTTAAGTTATGTTTCGTATCATCCCTTTCGGGCACATTTAACCCATCGGCTAATAATTTGTTGCAAAACTGAGTACATTCGAATACGCCATCTTCGAGCGTTCTACCATTTTTTCCAATGTCCACAAAAATAAACTCGTAGTTTGAATTGACAAGTGCAAATAGCACCATACTGTAAAATTTTTTGTAGTTCAAATATGTGGATCCAGATTTTGCGGGTTGAACAATGCGGATATGTTTTCCATCCATAGCTCCCCCGCAGTTTATAAAATTCCATCGATCCTCGAAGCCTTGAGCAATTTTCAACCAGTCTTCTTTCGTTGCAGGAAGCTGAAAAATAAAATACATATTTTTATTTGTTTCGGGAGTCTGTTTCGAACTATAATATTGGGAGAGGTCTGAAAGGGAAGGCAAATTAAATTGGCTTCCACACTAGCGGGCGGCCCAACAGTATTGTGCAGTCATGTAGGCATTTCGCAGTAATCTTTGGAGATCCATACCCGACGAGCGCTTGTAATCGACTGAAGCCAGTGTTATCTCAATGTAGCCAATTGGCCTCATTATGTTGCCCATATTTCGAACACTGATGTTTACTCCATTTATATAGTTCAATGGAAAGCAGTTGGGACTGTGGTATTTAAAATTAACATAATTTTTTTTTTAATTCTTTTACTTGCCTTCATATAATCGTTTCTAAGCACTTCACAAATTGCTTTGCACGTTTCTGGAATCAATATACTTAATGCTGATGCAGAAATGCCGGTACTAAATTTCAGATCTTCGAAAGAACGACCAGTTACAAGAAATCTTAAGGTGGCTGAAAGGCGTTCGCGTGCCGATATACATCTTCTCATAACAGTATCATTCTTGGTTATTTTCGAACGAACCAGGGCAAGTAAGCTGTCAAAACTGTCACTGTCCATACGCAAGTCACTTTTATAATCTTCTGTGTAGTTTTCGCGCAATTCTTTTAACATTGGTAAAGGCGCATAGCGTTGTTTATATGTTTTCCGTCTTTTTCGGGATACAGGCTGTAAAGAGGCTACAAATCCGGCTAGAGCAATGACCAGCGTAGTGTTCGCGTTCGTAGTATTCATCATGATTATTAAATTACTATCAAAACACTGAAAGTGAAAACTAAAACGAAGCAAAACTCGCAAAACAGTAGCGGATAGAGATGGTCGATACCCCTGTCCCGGTTACCCGGAACCGATTCTTTGCTGTCACTGAAACCGTTGTGCCCCGACTATACGACGATCGCCCAACCTCCCAACTCGAACGTTTGGACGATTGTATAGAGGGGTAGTTCGTGTGCGTCGGCCTAACGTTGGCTCGAGTTCGGCGAGTTGCCCCGAGATCGCCCCGGTGGCGAACTACTTCGCCGAACTCGGGCGAACCGGCCTCCACACATTGGCCGTTCTGTATGAGTTTGGCAGGTGATCCTGACCGATGTGCTGCGCGAAGAATAAAACATGACCGAACTATGTTTATATTGACGAAAAAAGACTCAAATTTGCAACTAACGTTCAAATAATACCCAAATTTGCATTATGCATGTTATGCAAATTTGGGATAATTTGTATAGCGCCGTTTTTCATGAAAAATCACCTCATCGGCGAAACGCATTTAATTTGATGTATAATCGGTCTAGTTGATGTATTTTGTTACGCTGCAATCTGACTTACTCTGTACTTAAAAATAAAATATGGAGCTAAAACAGGCGCAACAGCTATCGATAAGCGATGGGGGCTATGTATACCAGACGTGACTATCAAAGTTTGTAATACCCTCCATTTGCATAACATCAACCAGTACATAACTCAGTAGGTGGTACGACTAGATACGAAATCAACTACTGAGTTCGTGCAGTTTCGAACGAGAGACGACTCGATACGTTCTCGATCGAGCTGGCATGTAGTACTGATCAGGCTCATAACAGACGACCTGACCACAAACGAGAGAGAGAGAGAGAAGCGACTAGATACGCGTCTCTGTCTTGTTTGTTTGTCTGCACAAATAATTAATTGTGCAACGCCCGACTTTAATTTTAACCTGATAGAAGCGACTAGATACGCATCCCTATCTTGTTATGTTTGCACAAAAAGAGGATTTGTGCAAACGCCCCATTTCAGTACATATTGGCTTTCGACAAGCGTAGTTCCGGGGTTTTCGAAGAAGTGATGATGACAGTGCACGTCATCGTTTTCTTTTTCCTACGCCCCTGAACCTCGTTTTCGTCCCGAGACGCTACTGGGTGCTAACGGGACATTTCTCCGACCCCCGCCACCCCTACGGTCGCTCCCGGCGACGGTCCCGAAACAGAGCGGGCTCTCATTGGTCGAGCCCCTCTGATCCACAAAAAACCTTTCAAAATTATTGTTCTACCAAAATTGTCTGTCTTTGTGAGCGATTCCTGCGGCCGCGGTGACTGATCTAAATAAACGATCTTTTCTGATCTGTTCATTAGCGCCCGCGTAATCGAGTAAACTTACTTATTTTATGTTTGTACAATGCATTTTTTTGTAAATTGACGGCAAAGTATTACCTGTCCTACTTTGACCCCCATGACATACTTTGTAATAATTTTGGTTGCTTTAATAAAAAATAGGTGAAGATTGCAATAGGCTCAATTCAAGCAGAAGGTCGTGATTGACATCCTAATTTTTTGATCAAGTCGATCCAAGATTGACAGAGTCTACGGCAGCTCGCGAAATATTCACGAGTTCAAACTGCCCGATTCGCCGCACGGTATCGCACCGAAGTACTTGAACGACGAGTGCATTTCTAAAATTCAGAGTATTCTCACGGATTCAACACGCCTTCTACCTACTTCGCCTGCATCTTCACCCGGCCTGAAAACCGACCGTGACTTTCTCTTCGCCCTCACCACCTCCTTGCAAGAAATCGTTTGCCTTTTTCAAGGCATTTCTCCCTTCCTTCATACCCTGCTCTGAAGCGTCGAAGTGGCCAGCCTGATCTTCTTCTTCTAAAACGTGCGCAAGAGTTTACAGATCTTGTCCCGTACATGGTCCTTCTTGAGCCAGGATCTACTTCACGCCTTCACGACTACTAGTGACGTCGTCTGCACGCCTTCACGCCTTCAGTGACGTCTGCACGCCTTCTCGCCTTCAGTGACGTCTGCACGCCTTCTCGCCTTCAGTGACGTCTGCACGCCTTCTCGCCTTCAGTGACGTCTGCACGCCTTCTCGCCTTCAGTGACGTCTGCACGCCTTCTCGACTACAAGCGACGTCTGTACGTCTTCGTGCCTTGTACGTGCCGAGATGCCTGCACGTCGTAGCCGTCGAGGAGCCTCGAGCTCGGAGTCTCAGCCCGAGTCCACCGCTGTGCCCGCCGCTGTGCCCGCCGCTGTGCCCGCTGCTGTGCTCGCCGCCGCGCCCGCCGCTGCGATCGCCGCCGCGCCGCCTGCCGCCGCGTGGCCTGCCGCCACGTGGCTTGCCGCCGGGCCGTCTGCCGCTGCCCCACCCCCTCCTGCGCCCGCCCCTGCGCCCGACGCTGCTCCCGCCGGTGCGCTCGGCGCTGCGCTCGGACCTGCGCTCGGACCTGCGCTCGGACCTGCGCCCGGCGCTGCGCTCGGCCCTGCGCTCGGACCTGCGCTCGGACCTGCGCTCGGACCTGCGCTCGGACCTGCGCTCGGACCGGCGCTCGGCGCTGCGCTCGGCGCTGCGCTCGGCGCTGCGCTCGGCGCTGCGCTCGGCCCGGCGCCCGGCACTGCGCTCGGCGCTGCGCTCGGTGCCGCGCCCACACCCACCACTGCGCAGTCCTCCGATGCTGAGAACAACTCCTCCACCACAGAGGACACCGTGAGGCAGCTACAACGGGAGATGCGCGCCTTGAGGGAGCAGCATGCCAAGCAGCTCGCCGCGCTATTGTCGGCCATGCAGCCCGCCAAGCAGGACGTCCCCGCAGCTGTGCAGCCAATCCCCGAGCCGGTACGAGTACAGATGACCGACGCAGAGGCGCGTGCTGTGCGAGCCCCGGCTGAGGGGTACCCCCTCCCCGCTGCAACGTTCGGCCCCGCTGTGCTCCCTTGCCCCGCAGCGCCGGCCGGACGCTACGCCGAGCCACTGCCGTATGCCGAGCCACTGCCGTATGCCGAGCCGCTGCCGTACGCCGAGCCACGAGCCTGCCCACTCTACGCGCAGCCCTATGCAGAGCCGTCTACCTCGCAGTTGCACGCGGGGTCCCAGCCCGTCAACATCGGGCATCCCAGCTACTCGCCGCTGTTCCCGCCGCAGCCTACCGCCGACGAGACTGCCCGGCATACCAGAGAGTGGGTCCAGCAGGGCGAGGACCCTACCGTGGCACGGATCGGCGCTATGATTGCCGAGGCGATCCGATCGACACGCGTACCAGAGAGCCCCCGCCCGTCCGTCGAGGAGGATGTCCGGATGACTGCCCTCATTGCTCGACAATCTACAGCCAAGGACCTCCCCACGTTCTCCGGGGACCCCCTCGAGTGGCCTGCCTGGATAGCGCAGTACCACCAGTCGACCAACACCTGCAGGCTGACACCCAGCGAGAACCTCATCAGACTGCAGCGCGCGCTGAAAGGCAGGGCCCGGGAGGCTGTCTACTCCCTCCTGCTGGATCCCGAACAGGTCCCAGAGATCCTGGCCACCCTCGAGACGCGGTACGGTGGCTCAGGATCCATCGCCAACCTTATGCTAAATAAGGTGAAGAAGCTGCCGCACCTGTCAGCGGAAGCTTCACTCGAGGAGATCGCCGACTTCTCTGGGACGGTCCAGAACTTGGTGGCCTCCCTGCGAGACTTGAGGACGGAGGGCTACCTCACCAACCCCGCCCTACTAGCCGACGTCACCGCCAAGATGCCCTGCACCCTGAGGATGTCTTGGCTGCTCGAGTTGCGCCAGCTAGGCCAATCCACCCCGGCCACACTACTGCAGCTCTCAATGTTCCTGCGAAGCGTCGCGAAAGTGATCCCGATTAGCGGCATGCTCGACCCGGTTCGACCGAATCGAGGGCGCCGCGAACAAGTGTTAGTGAACGCGGCGGCCGCGCCCCCGACGAGCGCGGCTACGCCCGGACCCAGGAAGCGTGCCGCGACCGACTCTGCCCACCGGTCTTCAGCCGGGAAAAGGGCGACAGTGCGAAGTGACAATTGTGCGCAGTGCAATAAGTTCCACGCCATTCGGGATTGTGCGGTATTCGCCGGGAAATCTGTCGCCCTCCGCTGGGAGACCGTGCGCGCAAGCAACCTGTGCCGAAAGTGCCTCGGTCGACACCACTCGAGGGAGTGTAAAGTGAAAGTGTGGTGCGGGGTGGGGGAGTGCCGGCATCCCCACCATCGGTTGCTCCATGAAGTGCGAAAAACGGAGCCGGTTGTGGGCGAAGTAAACTTATGACGCCGAAATACAGACGATAGCGTACTGCTGAAAATTGTGCCGGTTGTGCTTCGCGGGCCCGCAGGGAGTGAAGTGTCAGTGTTCGCGCTGTTAGATGAGGGCTCTACCGTGACCCTTGTCGACGCCGAGATCGCGATGTTGACCGGTGCAAGCGGTCCGATCCGTGCCGTACGGCTTCACGGAGCAAAGGGCATGTGCACCTCCGACGCCCGCTCCCGACGCGTGAAGCTGACCATCAGAGGCGCCGGGTTGAACACGACCTTCTCCATCACCGCGAGCACCATAGCCGAGCTGAACCTGCCGGAGCAGCAAGTGCCAGGACGACGCATCACCCCGAAGCTCTTGATCGGGCAAGACAACGCCCACCTGATTGTATCAAGAGAGGTCCGTGAGGACAACACTACGCGAATAGTGTCGCGGACCGCTTTAGGGTGGATCGCTCACGGGGGAACAAACCCTGGCGCTGACGACCCAGCCACTACTCTGGCCCTGCAAGCAGAGACCGCCGCGGACGCCCGCTTGAGGGAGTTGGTGAGGACAAACTTCGCCATCGACTCCCTCGGCGTTACATCAGCAGCTCGGGTCAATGCTCAAGACGCAAGGGCCCTAGCGATGATGGGAGAGACCACCCGCCCCCTCGCTACCGGGAGGTGGGAAACCGGACTCCTGTGGAAAGACCCGACAACCGTGCTACCCGACAACCGGCAGTGCGCACTGAAGCGGCTACACTCTCTCGACAAGAAGCTGGCGGCGGACCCCACCCTGGCGGCCGCGTACGCCGACAAGATGTCACAACTTGTCGCCAAAGGCTACGCCAGGAAGCTTTCAACCCACGAGGCATCATTACCTGCCCCGCGAAAGTGGTACTTCCGCACTTCGCGGTGACAAATCCCAACAAGCCGGGGAAAATCAGAATCGTCTTCGATGCCGCCAGCCGATGCCGAGGGACGTCTCTGAATGACCAGCTGATGACCGGCCCTGACTTGCTGTCCTCACTCCTGGGGAACCTCCTTCGCTTCCGAGAGGGAAATGTGGCCATCGCTGCAGATATACAAGAGATGTTCCTGCGCATCCACATCAGGAGAGAGGACCAACCCTCCCAGCTGTACCTCTGGAGGTCGCCTGGCACACGGGACCCAGAGACATACCAGTTGACATCTATGATGTTCGGGGCGACATGTTCCCCCAGCAGTGCCCAGTACGTGCGAGACAGAGTGGCCGGGCACTACGAAACCGAGCACCCCGCCGCCGCAGCAGCCGTCCGTTCCAAATTCTATATGGACGACTATTTGGACGCCGTGGATAACGTACACGAGGCTGCCGCACCGGTCCAGAGCGTGAAGACCCTCCTTGCAAAGGGAGGGTTCAACCTGACCAACTGGGCCTCCAACAGCCCGGCCGCTATAGCACGGATTCTCCCCGGTGAACGAGCAACCGCCGCAGTGCAGATCAACAGCGGAACCACGGGGACGGAGCGCGTACTGGGACTGATCTGGGACCCGTCGACGGACCGATTTCTTTACACCTTTCTCGACGCGGTCAGCCCCCAAGAAGCCACACGGCCTACGAAGAGGCAGCTCCTATCCATCATCATGAAAATCTTTGACCCGGTGGGTTTCGTCGCCTGCCTCACTATCCGGTCGAAGATTTTACTACAAGCCGTGTGGCGCTCGAGCATCAGCTGGGACGACCCCATCGCCCCTGAGCATGCTGAGCGATGGAGGGACTGGATGAGTCTGCTGAGGGAAAGCAGCGTGTCCATCCCGAGACGGTCACTCCGACACAAGCTGAGCAACGTTACACTGCACCTCTTCAGTGACGCGTCCGAGCAAGCCTGCTGCGCCGTCGCCTACTTCGTTGAGGAAGTGCAAGGCGCGCCGCGAGCCACCTTCATCGCAAGCAAGTGCAAGGTGGCGCCACTCAAACCGTTATCAATTCCCCGCCTCGAGCTGCAGGCCGCGCTCATGGCGGCTAGACTGGCCAAGACTATTAAATCTGAAAGTCAGGCACGAATATGCAGAACCGTCTTCTGGACCGACTCGACCACTGTGCTGTGTTGGCTACGCACTGACCCACGGACATATTCCGCCTTTGTGGCGAATCGGTTGGGCGAGATCGACGAACTCACCAACATAGCTGACTGGAGGTGGGTTCCAACCAAACAAACCCCCGCTGACATCGGCACCCGAGACTTGGCACTACCCGACCTGTCCCTGCAAGGAGAATGGTTCTGCGGACCTGCTTTCATCACGAAACCCGACGAGGACTGGCCCGAAGAGCGCCCCCTCACCACGAAGCCCGATGACTCGATCCTGGAGACTAGGCCCCAATATGTCGGCCTCATATCCACGGCCGGGGAGGCCCTGCCCGCTATCGAGAGGTTCTCCTCATGGTACCGCCTCATCCGCGCCACAGCATGGATTCTTGCCGGATGGGGTCGGGCCGACCTACCGAAGGCCCGCTACGAGCCGAGGAGCTTAAGGAGGCTGAACGCAGATGGGTGATCAGGTCCCAAGAGAATGCCTTCACCCCCGATCTTCACAACATACAGCACGGCCAGGCGCTGCCCGCCGCTAGCAGCCTAAACAGCCTGACGCCTTTCCTCGGCCCAGACGGAGTCATGCGGATGCGCTCCCGTTTGCAAGCAGTAACCGGAGCCACGAGCGTAGCCAAGACTCCGATCATCCTGGATGGCGATGACCCCTATACTCGGCTGCTGATCCGACACTACCACCAGAAGGCGGACCACCCGAGCACCGAGAAGACCATCGCAGAGGTACGGGGCAGCTTCTTCGTACTGCGGCTACGTACCACTAGCAGGAAGATCGCCCACGACTGCCCAACGTGCCGAATGCGGAAGAGCAAGCCCGTCCCACCCATTATGGGAGCGCTCCCAGAAGCTCGCCTGACGCACCATGTCCGCCCGTTCACACACTGCGGACTGGACTACTTCGGCCCCATGGAGGTCACGATTGGCAGACGCCGAGAAAAGCG
This sequence comes from Halesus radiatus, assembly GCA_022606495.2. NCBI lineage: Eukaryota > Metazoa > Arthropoda > Insecta > Trichoptera > Limnephilidae > Halesus > Halesus radiatus. Next base: position 127,282 of record JAHDVE020009541.1, on the reverse strand, counting down.
CTACGGGGCCATATTTACATGCCTCTCCACTCGCGCCATACACCTAGAACTGGCTGCGTCGCTGAGTGCTGACTCGGCCATCATGGCCCTGCAACGGATGGCGGCCCGCCGAGGACAACCAGCAGTGATGTACTCCGACAACGGTACCAACTTTCATGGAGCAAACAATGAAATCCGAGATGCCGTGGAGTCGCTCAGCCAGGACGCAAGGATGCAGGATACCCTAGCCATACAGGGTATCGAGTGGCGCTTTACCCCACCTCTGAGTCCCCATATGGGGGGAGCCTGGAAAAGGCTAGTACGTTCAGTGAAGCGAGCCCTAGGAGCTACACTGAAAGAAAGAGCCCCGAGAGAGGAGACACTTCTTACGGCGCTTGCAGAAGCCGAGTTCGTAGTCAACAACCGGCCCCTGACCCACGTCTCGGTTGATCCGAGAGACGAGGAGCCCTTGACCCCCAACCACTTTCTAATGGGGTCAGCGGGAAAACGCCCTCACCTGTCACTATATGACAAAAAGGAGGAGGAGGTATGCCTCCGCCGCCAGTGGCGCATAAGCCAACAGCTGGCAGACATGGTCTGGAGGCGGTGGCTTCGTGAATACCTCCCCACCATGGCCGCCCGGCAGAAATGGCACCACCGGGCCGACCCCATCAAAGAGCACGACTTGGTGGTCATCATGGACCCCGCTCTACCCCGAAACAGCTGGCCACGCGGACGTGTAATCGAAGCTAAGCCCGCCGCTGACGGACAAGTAAGAATTGTCCGCATACAAACAGCCACCGGCATCTACGTGCGCCCAGCGGTCAAAGTCGCGGTCATACTCCCGGCACCGACGCTCGCACCAGCTTCATCACCCGCATCAGCTTCAACACCCGCATCCGCTGCAACACCCGCATCCGCTGCGACACCCGCATCCGCTGCAACACCCGCATCCGCTGCGACACCCGCATCCGCTGCGACACCCGCATCCGCTGCGACACCCGCATCCGCTGCACCACCAGTACCAGCTTTGACGCCCGCACCGACCCACGCCAGCCCAAGGGTGCCGATGAGGACCGCCCTCCGACGGCCCAGAGGGACTGGCCGGCGAGGTCACAGCCGGAGTACACGTCTTCACAGCTAGGCACAGACGTTACTGCACCGAGGGGAGAATATACCAGACGTGACTATCAAAGTTTGTAATACCCTCCATTTGCATAACATCAACCAGTACATAACTCAGTAGGTGGTACGACTAGATACGAAATCAACTACTGAGTTCGTGCAGTTTCGAACGAGAGACGACTCGATACGTTCTCGATCGAGCTGGCATGTAGTACTGGTCAGGCTCATAACAGACGACCTGACCACAAACGAGAGAGAGAGAGAGAGGCGACTAGATACGCGTCTCTGTCTTGTTTGTTTGTCTGCACAAATAATTAATTGTGCAACGCCCGACTTTAATTTTTAACCTGATAGAAGCGACTAGATACGCGTCCCTGTCTTGTTATGTTTGCACAAAAAGAGGATTTGTGCAAACGCCCCATTTCAGTACATATTGGCTTTCGACAAGCGTAGTTCCGGGGTTTTCGAAGAAGTGATGATGACAGTGCACGTCATCGTTTTCTTTTTCCTACGCCCCTGAACCTCGTTTTCGTCCCGAGACGCTACTGGGTGCTAACGGGACATTTCTCCGACCCCCGCCACCCCTACGGTCGCTCCCGGCGACGGTCCCGAAACAGAGCGGGCTCTCATTGGTCGAGCCCCTCTGATCCACAAAAACCTTTCAAAATTATTGTTCTACCAAAATTGTCTGTCTTTGTGAGCGATTCCTGCGGCCGCGGTGACTGATCTAAATAAACGATCTTTTCTGATCTGTTCATTAGCGCCCGCGTAATCGAGTAAACTTACTTATTTTATGTTTGTACAACGCATTTTTTTGTAATCTGACGGCAAAGTATTACCTGTCCTACTTTGACCCCCATGACATACTTTGTAATAATTTTGGTTGCTTTAATAAAAAATAGGTGAAGATTGCAATAGGCTCAATTCAAGCAGAAGGTCGTGATTGACATCCTAATTTTTTGATCAAGTCGATCCAAGATTGACAGAGTCTACGGCAGCTCGCGAAATATTCACGAGTTCGAACTGCCCGATTCGCCGCACGGTATCGCACCGAAGTACTTGAACGACGAGTGCATTTCTAAAATTCAGAGTATTCTCACGGATTCAACACGCCTTCTACCTACTTCGCCTGCATCTTCACCCGGCCTGAAAACCGACCGTGACTTTCTCTTCGCCCTCACCACCTCCTTGCAAGAAATCGTTTGCCTTTTTCAAGGCATTTCTCCCTTCCTTCATACCCTGCTCTGAAGCGTCGAAGTGGCCAGCCTGATCTTCTTCTTCTAAAACGTGCGCAAGAGTTTACAGATCTTGTCCCGTACACTATGAAATTAAAATTCGTCATATTTTTGTAACATTTTGAATCACAAAAACATGAGACACGATATCTTTTAATTGTGAAGTTAAAGAAACAAAAATGAGAGATTTGGTGATTTCCGATAATTATTATTTCTTGGATTGCTATTATTATTTTCCAGTATTATGAGTACCTAATGAAAAACGAATTGTATCAATAATATTATAAATTTCTGTAAATTTTCTATGAATATCAGTAGATCGATAGATTTTAGGTAAAATGGCATCACTATGGCCGATCGTGTAGTTGCCCGATTTATAGTCACTGTACGATCGGTCAACGTCCCAACTTCGAATCGAGTTCGGGTGAGGACGTTGGCCGATTGTGTTGTCGAGGCATTAATATTGCGTCTCTGAAGAATTGGCTATTTTTGGAATATTTAAAATTAAAAAATATATAATAGAAAATTTTATTAAAATGCAACAACATGTTTTGGTATAATTTTTATTAAATATGCACATTATCACGTACTTCTTAATACGTACAAAATTGAATAAAAACACTTTTTATTAGTTTAATTACAACGAGGAACAGTTATTTCAGTCACCGGTGAAGCAAAGTACCGCATTTTAATTCATTTAAAGCTTGGTAAAGTTTCAAGTTTTTGACTTTTAGGTTAGGTTCTTAAACCTAAACTTAGAACCTAAAAACCTGTTTTATGTTTAATTAATATATTTTATTATATAAAATAGGTTATAGGTTCTAAGCTTGGGTTTTTTAAATAATAAAAACTAACTAGAAAAATACGTGCTTATATTTTTTTATATTAATACCGCACAAGAGTCCCAAACTGCTCCCAACCGTCTGGAGCCAGTGAGACTATGGCATTCCCAATTAGGGAATGTTGTGAGGCTGAAGGTATTGGGGAGGGGAAGGAGAAAGTGGGGAATAATACCTGGCTATTCAGATCTGGTCACCAAACACGGCTAAAAGCCATTTCAAGCAACGTTTCAATTCTGAATGGTGGTCTTTCACCAGGGCGATACTGAGAGTATCTTCCACTCTGGAACGTGCGCAAATATACTATATATTATTTTTAAATGAATTATTTGTGAAACAACACAAATTAATTAAATAAAAATTACTTGCGCGCGCCGGGATTTGAACCCGCGACCTTCGGATTCGTAGTCGAGAGCCTTACCCCTCGACCATGGAGGCCGTCTATATATGATTATTTACCTAATTTTCTTTTCCTTCCCACCCCTCTCATGTTTTTTTTTGTCTTTTTGGAAACAGGGGCCTGATTCCGGTACATTTTTAAGATAACAATCTCATTCGCTGAATGACAGCTGTCATCCGAGAAAACCTGAACCAAAAAGTCTTTAAACCAATGATAAGGTCTAGTTGTTTTTTAAGCATGGGATGAGAAATATTTACGTTCGTTAAGTTGCCATATTATGATAGAGACCCTGACAAGATAAGCCAACTGATAACGTTCCTGAGTATACTAAAATAACGGTCCAATACCCTTTTCATAGGAAAAAAAGACTTTTTGCTTAGCTGCAGATCCCATTCTATCGGATGATAGCAGCTGTCATTCAGGGAATGACATTCTTTAAAAATGTCAATATTTGCGTAGTTTTTAACAAAATGAAAACTCAATATTATCATAAGTACTAACATTAAACATTACTAGTAAGTTATTTGCCGCATAATAATTCTATTAAATTAACTGAATTAACAAAATTCAAATGTTTGTAAAGCACCTAAGCCTAAAGCCGAAAGTCCGAAATGTCAGATAAAGGGGATTTAAATTCTAAATATTATATTAAACTACACGTGTACAGTAAGTAATAATAAAATACACATATTAAGAATGACGTGTGGCGCACATATAATTTTCAATAAAACTGTGCGTATCAAACCGTTAACTCCTTAAAAATGTGTTGTCATTGACATGGAACCGGAACCGCAGTTTAGCAAAATGTCTTTAACCCTAAGGATAAAGACAAATCCTCAAAAATAACCGAAATCGGGCCACAGGTTCCTAAAGTAATTGGATGAAGAACCGGTACCACATCGGTCACAGGAACCGCAGCGACAACCCATTTCAAGTTTCACCATCTCTACTAGTGGGCACTGACGTTTACCTTGCGCGTAGGTACGCTTGAGCGCGCGAAACGCCGCACATTTTATGCGGCCCACTTAGCAAAATAATATAAATAAAAACCTACAGCATTATTTCATTGGTTGGCGGTGGGGCCTAGAAAAAAATTGCATTTTCTTTATATGCCCTATGTTTGATATTTTGAATGGGTTCTGTTTTACAGGGGTACACGACCAAATAATGATTGTTCTAAACTCAACCTGTACATACCTAAACGAACTACAAGACAGACATTTTACATATCTATATCCCGTTCCAATTATACTTTATATTCCCCAATTCAACGCTTACACAGCTTGGTAACAAATACTTAAATGATATGGATGTATTTTACAATAATCTAAACTTGGCAAATTTCAAAAGGACGGACGAATTGTTTATGCCTAGTTTATAAATTATTGTTAACTACAACTTTTACATTATTTACTTAGATGTTATTTTTTTTTCTGTTACTGTGTATTTTTAGCTTTGGTGCAGTTTTTTTTTATTTTTCTTTTTTCAAGTGTAATTTAACTTTTGTGCGTGTTTTCTATTTTTTTGTTTTTCTTATATGATTTAAATATAATATAATATAATAAAAAATGATCTATCTGTATGTAAAAACCTCGGGGCGTGTAAATAATAAAATAAAAAAAAATTAAAATCTCTGAAAAAATTCAAGTAACGGAAGTGAGTTTTGATATTAGAATCACCGAATACTATGTATGATCAAAATATTTAACCGTTTCAGTTCTGTTTTTCTAAAATACGAAAGTGTATCGTGACAAACTAATTTGTAGTCAATATTTTGAATCACCCGCCTAAAATTACAGTAATTTTTGTATGTTGACACTGCCTATCTACATTATCTTTGGAGAATACTGTGCAGGGTCTTTTTGAGGAGAGGAAAAAATGAACATAGGTCTCGAAGTGACCCGAGTTTTTTTTTTATTAGTAGCTGTTAAATGATTGTTTTTATTTTTTTCCAAATTTGATTCTCCTAAAAAAAAAACACAACATTAATCACGTCGTATTTTTCAATCTTAGCACTCTAGCTCAGTCAAAAGTCACGAGCCGCCACTGCCTGAGGGAAATAACTTCCCTCAAAACCTATGTCATATTTGGGTATGCTGTGTGAAGGGTTTTTTGGAGGACAGGAAGTAGTGAACCTGGATCTTGAAGAGACCCATGCTGTAGGAGGGAGGAAACACAGATGCCGGCAGATCATCCCGCAGAGAAACTATTAAACTCAAGAACGAGTCGTAGAAGCGATCTGTTCTCACGTGAAAAATATCAACCGTGAACAAATGTTGGGTGCGCATTTGGCATGTTTCTCAACTGTGCACCGATGTCGAAGGGATCAATTACGCTAACTCCTCAGAACATCTTATATTTAAATACCGGTTGAACAAGAACAGCATTCCCACCTGACATCTGTTCTCCAAAGATTGCAATCCGTTTGTTAAGATTTTGCATTGTTTCTTAACGAACTGTCAAACACGAATATGTGAAAATATTAATTTGAACTTGAAGAATAAATTCCAAATACGAAGTGAGTAGCTTGGTGTTGCCGTAGTAAATGCCTAGCTATAGGTACCTACGTTTCGTTTTTTTTTAAATTGTCTCAACGCTTGGCAAAGTAATATTTGTAAGACAATGTTGCCAGTATCACCAGTTAACCGCAACAACAAATAATCATAGATAAACATTTCAAGGTAGATACTGTAATATATCAACAAAAATCAAAATAGGTACATTGTTGCACTTCCGCAAAAAACAGGAAAAATTAAATCAATCAGTGATAAATACATTGTATTCTTCAGTTATGGAGAAAACCACAGAAATATAATATTATTATGAAATTGTAGCAGTGCCTATTTAATTGGTAGATAAATAATTATCATTTTTTGATAAATCCGGTTTTTGCACGAAGTACTGCAGTTTTTTTTATCTACATATTCAGCTACAAAGTATTCCTCTACCTATATATTATGTTCTGTTTAGTGGTGCTGGCCATCTTGAACTGTCACATGCAAAATGGCGGAAACTCGAAGAGCATTGTCTCTGCTCTTTGACAGACCAGGAGAACCTCTCGTCTGTCCAAAAGACGACGAAGTCTTTGATTTGCCGACAACTTTCGTCAAAGATCAGTATCTCCGGATGATGCCTTCACTTCGTGAGAAATTTGATACCGAACACAAACATCCAATCAGCATGAAGAATATTTCACTGCCCGATTTGTCAATCCCAATGACTCTTGGAAAGGATGAAAATTTCTCACTTTTTATACCAGATCATCAAGTTGCAGCGGCGTCTTTGGTAGAGATTTTCATGACGTGTAGAACTGTGGAAGATTTCATTTCTATAGCTGCTTATTGTCACGACAGGCTGAATCCTTACATGTTCAACTATGCACTGTCGGTCGCCACGCTTCATCGACCAGACACCAAGGGAATCGACTTTCCCAGTGTGATTCAAACCTTCCCTGCAAAGTTCGTGGACAGTGCCGTGTTCTACAGAGCAAGAAAGGAAGCATCCCTCATTCCGAAAGAATTTAGAACTCCTATAGTCATCGATAAATATTATACAGCAAGTGATCTTGAACCTGAACAAAGAGTGGCATATTTCAGAGAAGATATTGGAATAAGCCTTCATCACTGGCATTGGCATCTGGTGTATCCCTTTGGACTTACTGATAAAAGCATGGTCGCAAAAGACAGAAGAGGGGAATTATTCTTCTACATGCATCATCAGATTCTTGCAAGGTATAACGCTGAAAGATTTTGCAATAACCTTCAACGCGTCGAGAGCCTCAGTAATCTGAGAGAGCCTGTCTCAGAAGGATATTTCCCAAAGCTTCAATCGTTATTGGCAAGTCGTTACTGGGCTCCCAGGTTTATGAACACTTCGCTTAGTGATATCGATCGGAAAAGTGAAAATATCCACTTGACGATAGAAGATGTGGAACATATGGCTAACAACATAAGGTCTGCTATTGATGACGGTTTCCTCGTGGATTCCAATGGGCATACCATATCAATTACGGGTTCCAATGGAATTGACATCCTTGGAAATGTTGTAGAGGCAACCACCTTGTCACCAAACAAGGATCTTTACGGCGATCTACATAACTGTGGACACTTATTGATCTCATTTTGTCATGACCCAACAAACAGATTCTTGGAGACGTATTCAACTATGGGAGAAACTGCTACAGCAATGAGGGACCCCGTGTTTTACCGATGGCACAATTTCATTAACGAAATATTCCTTCATCACAAAGGTAAACTTCCTCCGTACAGCTTGGACAAGCTGACTTTCAAAGATGTTTCAATTACCCAAATTCACATCAGTGTTTTGAATAATATTCCGAACCAACTTCAAACTTTCTGGGAGCAGAGTGACGTTGATTTGTCCAGAGGATTAGATTTTTATCCTCGTGGACCTGTATACGTGCGTTTCACTCATCTTCAACACAAACCATTCACATACAACATTAAAGTCGTCAACAGCTCAAAAAAACAACTTCTTGGAACAGTGCGCATATTCATAGCTCCAATGTTCAACGAAAAGGGAGCCAAAATGGCTTTCAACGAACAGAGGCTCTTTATGATTGAACTGGATAGATTCAAAGTGACATTGAACCAAGGAACCAACGAAATAAACCGTGAATCAATTGATTCAAGTGTGACGATTCCTTACGAGAAGACGTTTAGAAATTTAGACCAAAGACCGGTAGGTGGAGATAAGGCAATGGACTACTTCAATTACTGCGGCTGTGGATGGCCACATCACATGCTAGTGCCAAAGGGAACAGAGGACGGTTGCCTGTTCGAGCTGTTTGTAATGGTATCAGATTACAGAAACGATAAAGTGGTTCAGGATATGACCGGGGTTGATCCCGGGGGAGTGGATGCTGATAGCTATTGCGGCATCCAAGACAAGAAGTATCCAGATAAACAGGCCATGGGGTTCCCTTTTGATCGTGTCGCTAGGAGCGGAGTCAGTTCTTTGGCTAGCTTCCTCACTCCAAATATGCGTGTTCTTCCAACCAGTATTACCTTCACAGATAAACGCGTACTCAGAACTAAAGAGCATAAAAACTACACTATTGTGAAGGTACCCACAGAATGATAATTGATTTTTTAAATTTATTTTTAAGTAATAATTTTATGTCATCTACCATCTATGTTTCTTTATTGCCTATAATTTTATTTTTTATTTAAAATATATTCCCATTTTATTTATTAACCCGAAATTATAGTGTTACCTAACGAGAAGTTTTAAAAATGGAGTTCATCCAGGTTTTCTTCCCAGGTTATTTTTTCAAAATCTTTCATTTCTGTTTAGAACATTAGAAAAACCATAGAAGAAAGAAATTATTCATTGTGTGGAAAAACAAAATGGCGCTTGTCTTATTTTTTAACAGTTGACTGGATGTTACATAGCTCCGTAGATTATTTTTTTTTTACAGATACTTATTATATATAATTAACGATATTGTTTACATGATATAAAAGTGTTTAAAAATATGTATTATCCGTATTAATAGCTCCGTAATTGAGAATTTCTCGTGTTTAGAGAAGGAGTACTATTGTACCAGACGTGTTGAAACTTATTGGTCAATCGTCCATTCCACTCTCCTCAGGAGTGGACCACCCAGGAAGTTACACGTGTCTAACGTCAACTAGGTAAAATACCGTATTGCAAACTCCCCTTATGTATTTGTATTATTATCAATTATTGTTTGCAAAAGAACTGTTTCTTGTTAAACTTGTAAATCTCCTCAAAACGGCATAATAAACTATTTGAATAATGCCGTAATGATGAGATGCCTTAAATAATAATTGTTGTGATTTTTGATTATGTTTTAACATTTTTATATATCTACTTACAACTTGCCCAGAACAGTGTAATGAAATACTGCGCTGGGAGAATCAACTTTGTCATGTTTATTGCTCCCTACGACCAAATAACGAAGCCACATTGAAAGTGCTATGTTATCTGGACGTGGGAAAACATGGACAGCAATAAACACAGTTATAATCAACCTGAAACAAACAAAAAGAAAACTAAAATTGTAAAATCACCTAAATTGCCTTTAAACGGACCCTTTATGTAACACCGAGTTGGAACAACTCGGTCAAATGGGTCGCCCGCAGTTTGACGCAACATATGTGCGCCACTGGAGCGCGCCTATTTGCAAGCTCGGGCTGCAACACAGTAGGGGGTGACATTTTACCGTGTTCGCCAAATAACATAAATAGGTCTACTTAATACAAATAAAGTCAGTCGTAAATTATCAGCAGATGAGAAAAGGTCTTTCACTTTCGTCTTCCCTACTACCACTTCTCCAACAAACTACTTGCTGCCTGAAGAATTCTGAGAACCACATCGAACGGGACCGAGCCCCCTTTGGCCTGAGAATTCCTGGAACTCCCGCAAGTTGAGAGTGCCTTTGGATCTGGCACCTTATTGATAACGAGTGACCTTTCGATACAGCAAAGAAAGGTGTCGAAAACCTCGGCCCGCAGTCGATTATAAGTAATCTCTCGAGCCGGATCTCAGCCACTCGCCTTCGAGGATGTCAGCACCAGCTCTACGCTCGCGGAATGCCACCCAAGGCGAAGGGACGCCTCAACCGCCCACCTAGTGCCCCCATACACAAAGCACTGGGTGCGTGACGACCAGCAGCATCCAACGCGACATCCCTCGAAGGGAACGAGAGTGGCTTTGGATCCGGTACCTACAAAAATTTACAGTCTTGTGACGACAGGTGGTCGCACGAGAGGTTTTTTCGCGCCGAACGAGAAAGTGTCGAAAGCCTCGGCCCGCCGTCGGTTACAACTATTATGCAAAGTATTTCGGGAGTATATTCTGATACCCATACAATAATTGTAGAGAAATCTAAAAGGATTTTTTTAGCAATAAAAATATATGTATATAAAAATATACGAGTATACTTACTTTTTTTTTCAATGAACATCTAATATACACTTATAAATAGTTTGTTGTAAAGTGTATTTAAAGTTTTTTCTTAATTTTTTTTTCTTTTCAGCTTGTATTTCTTTAGAGAGTTTGTTAAAGGATTTTATATAAGTAATTGTGTTGATCTGAGAATATGAAATACTTGAGTCGGGCCATATCAGAAGTCGGAATAACAGAATGAGACGTTGTATGAAAGCGAATGAAGCAAGAAGTGTATGCCAAGATCGAGTTGTTTGGCGGTCCATCCTCTCTGCCTACCCCTGCGGAGAAACGGCGTGATGGTTAGTTAGTTAGTTAGTGAAGATAATAACAAATATCATAATTGGAAATGACGTTGCCAGCTATTTTTGGGTTGATCTATAAATACAGGCAGGAAAAACTGTTGAAATTTCATTTCACACACCAGAGTTGCAGGGACAAACAGATTTTTTTGCTTTAATGATAATGGAGTCCTCATTTTGTGAAATAAAGAAATTTCTTGTTATGGACATACGTATGTATATACAGGGTGTAACAGCACGTACCCGATAAACTTTAACCAGTGGTTCCTGAGCAAATTTGGAGTAAAAAATATAATTAAAATTTTTGGTACTCCTGATTTTGTTTAATTGTAATTCTAATTTAAAAAAATTGTACATTTTTTACCTCAAATATGCTCAGGAATCACTGATTAAAGTTTGTCGGGTACATGCTTTTCAGTGGCGTGCAGTCCGTAAAGGCTGAAAAGCTGTGCCTACCCTAAGAAAAAAGAAGAATTTAATAAAAAAAAATTATGATTCAAGTGTACCTGTTTTCGATACATTTGTGAATATTTTTTTATGTGACAAGAACGATTAATACATCGTTTTTGCTAGTATGACAATAAAATGGTTGTTTTAACATTTTTAATGCACAATTCATACTTGAACTTGAAAAACTGCATACAGCCTACATTTGGTGATAGATGATGTGTACATATATATTATCCGAATTAAACCAACAGCATATATCTAGATTATTTATTTCCCGATTCCAAGAATTATAAATCAAATTAATAAGTGCATACAAAATCCAGATTCGTGGTTAACATATAAACCACAAGATGGAGCTACTTTCATTAGGCAGGTCACAAACGGAAGCTTCCTAAAGGTCGATTTATAATCCAGAATCTCTCGAAATTGATTGACTTGAGTTTTGACTAGGAATTTCGTGAAGTCTCAGTCAAATATCAAGTTAAAACATTCATTAAAACGATGTGTAGTTTCCAAAGCTGGAAAACTCACTTTTCGAGAACATTTGTACTTAGTACATTCTTAGTATTATTACATAAGTAGATAATATTTTATGAAGGTACTACTTATCTATATATAAATGGGTGTTTGTGTGTGTGTTCTCGATTTTATCGATAATTACTCGACCAGTTTTACTGAAAATAGCAGTTTTTTTTTACTCATTAGTGCCGGGAAGGTTTAGAGAGTAGTTTGAATGAAATCCAATATGTAAAACTGTTGTTATAACGTTTTAAAATTACTAAGAAAAACATTAGACCCTGCCATGTTTTATTTAGGTTAGCCCGTAGATATAACACTCTGGTTATCCACAGATTAAATATTCAAAAGAAGAAGGTTTGTTTGGGAAAAATATTTTAAAAATTGAAAAAACAAGTAGGCACCTACTTAAGAACTTTTTTTATTTAAATATATTGTGAAAAAATTAATTTTTGGAATGAAATAAATTTTCAAATGATTGTTTTTTTTTTGTTTCTTTGTTTAGAGATAGTAGATCGCTGTCAAATCAATTATTGCACTCAAACGACAAGGAAGAATTCACGACTTCATAACTTTATAAAAAATAAATCTCGTGCAAGGCCGGGTGTGTACCCGTTGTGTAACAGCTAGTATCTTGTATTATTTATGCTCGAACCATAAGTTGCCTGTTTCATAAATGATATTTTTTTAACCATTCTGGATAAAAAAAAAACACCGTATTTTACACTTACAGTTTATCAGTCATACCGAGAAATTTTAAGGGTAAAATATATTCATTATATATTTAGTATGGTTACGCTATGATTCTGACATTTTAAAGTAGACAAAACCGAAGGCTCATAGGAAAGTTTAAAATGTAATATTTATACAAGGAAGAAAATTACAAGGAAAGTCGTTTATTTTGATATTAAATCAAAATAAAAAAATCTAATTCACAAATCAAAATTATAAATTTTATGAACATTAATTTAACCAAATTATGTTGTTTTGGATTGTTCCCTTAAAACGAATTCAGTAGTTTGTTGGTGCCATATTAATGAAAAAAATTAGTTCCAATTTTAAATGTCTTCATTTTATTGCCAAGCTAAAAATGGACTAAAAATCATGTTCAGTACTTAAATTTTATTTAAAAAAAAAACAGGTAAGTGAGCAGAACTAGAAAAAAATATAAAAGAATTGCTTTCTATAAAAAAAAACACTTTATCTATATACATATATATATAAATCAATGTAAGTTTGTTTGTTTGTCCTCGATGTTCACGAAAATTACTTGACCGGTTTCGCTGAAAATAGCACAGTTTGTTTTTATTAGTGCCGGGAAGGTTTAGAAAGTAGTTTGAATAAAATCCAATATGTAAAACTGTTGCTATAACGTTTTAAAATTAATATAAAAAACATTAAACCCGCCATCTTTTATTCAGGTTAGCCCATAGATATAACACTCTGGTTAGCCACAGATTGCATATTCAAAAGAAGAAGGTTTTTTTGGGTAGAATATTTTCAAAATGGAAAACACGAATGGTACCCTACTTAAGAACTTTATGATTTAGATACATTTTGAAAAAAATAAACGTTTGGAATGAAATAAAATATTCAAATGAATGTTTCTTTATTTGGAGGCCGGGTACACATCAGCTAGTATTAAATAAAATAAAAAATAAAAAACTTTCGGAAAAAGATAGTAGATATATTTTTAGCAAAACTCCACAACATCCTTCTTTCAGATATAAAACTAATAAAAAACTTTAATGAGTACAAGTCAAAAATTAAAGTCAGAATGAAAGAGGTCAATGAAATAACTTTAAAAACAGCACTAAAATGATATAGAAGATGCGCCTAATTAGATCACATCAAATTAAATAACTCTATTCCGCCTCCAGCACAGGACCTCCTAGTGAGGAGGACTAAGAAAAACACTAAAAGATCAAATAGTTTACAAAATATATATTTTTTTTACATGAATACCGCACAAGAGTCCCAACTGCTTCCAACCGTCTGGAGCCAGTGAGACTATTGCATTCCCAATTGGGGAATGTTGTGAGGCTGAAGGTATTGGGGAGCGGAAGGAGAAGGGAGAGGAGAAGGGGGAGGTGGGGAAATACCTGGCTATTCAGATCTGGTCACCAAACACGGCTAAAAGCCATTTCAAGCAACGTTTCAATTCTGAATGATGGTCTTTCACCAGGGCGATACTGAGAGTATCTTCCACTCTAAATAAATAAATAAATAGTCCAAATGTTATTCTGTAAACATGTTTATACTCACACCATATTTTGTATTTTCTCGTGCTCATTTTTAAAGTAGCTAATAAAAAAAAATGATGTGTACAGTTCTTTCTATAAAGACAATATAAATTATCTAGCAATGCAAACCAAAAGAACAGCATTAAAGATTAATTAATTAACATAAATATTCTAGCAAAAATTCCAAGAAGAATAACAAGAAAATGTATATAACATATATTAGCCGGATAGATTAGCATTAAACTATGATAATTGGGTTTCATTTGTCAGTTGACGTCACACTGTAAACGGGTTCCTGCTCAGTCCTGATGCTGACGCGGTCTGTGAAGGTAATCCTCACTTCTGTTACAGCCATGTTCGGTGTCAGGAAACTCTCCAAAGTGGTTACTTCTTCTCTCCCGACACGATCAAATGGATATCCCATGGAACGCATGTCTGGGTACAACTTGTCCAAAACCCCGCAGTAGCTGTCGGCATCATTGCAAATCCCATTAGTGTCTTGGACCACCTTGTCTACCTCGTAATCAGAAACCATTGCAAATAGATCGTACGGTAATCCACCGATATTACCCTTCGGTATAAGCATGTGTTGAGGCCAACCGCATCCGCAGAAATTGGATTGAGACAGGCTTTGTCCAGTTAACTCAGTAGAATCTAAATTTCTGAAAGTCCTCTCGTAAGGAATTGTAACGGAAGAATCCAAAGATTTACGAGTTATGATGTTGTATCCGGGCCTCAAAGGCACCTTGAATTTGTCCAGTTCTATAGCCAACTTTCTTTGTTCTTCAAAATTGATCTTGGCCATTTTATCATCGAATTTGGGCAGAAGGAATATGCGAATCGTTCCGCTAACTAGGGTTTTACGTGCATTGCGTACTTTAATCGAGTAAGAAAAGTTTTCGTGTTGCAGGTGGGTGAAACGAATGTACAGCGGACCGCGAGGGGCGAAGTCGAGTCCTCTTGATGAGTCCACGTCACTCTGCTCCCAAAACGTGAAAAGTTCATTGGGAATCTTGTTCGGTACCTCGACACGCAAATCAGTAATCGATATATGAGGATAGTCAAGTTGGTTGATTGTATACCGTGGCAGAGAATCCTTAAAGGACGTGAAGATATCGTTGATGAGAACGTGCCAACGATAGAACGCAGGGTCCCTCATGGCTGTGGCAGTGTCACCCATTATACTAAAACCTTCCAAGTATCTTCCGTTAGGATCGTGACAAAGTGCAATGAATATATGACCAATATTATGTAAATCGCCATAGAGAAGCTTGTTCGGTGACAATATTGATGATTCTATCATATTTCCTAAAATATCGATTCCCGTTATTTCATCAAGAAGAATTTTACCTCCTTCAGGGTTCAATACGTATCCGTTAGTCACAGCTTCCTTTATGTTATTTATCCAATAGTGGATGACTTCTCTCTTCAAAGCAAAGTTGTAATCAGGACGATCTAAATCACATATTGGGGAATCGGCGAAGCGAGGCGGCCACGAGCGGCCGGTTGCGCCGATCTGCAACTTGGAGAAATACCCTTCAGCCACCTTGTCGTCAGTGTTAAGCCAAGTTAAACTCTTTACTTTGGGCATGACGTTGCTGAATCTTTCCAAATTGTACCTGGCGATTATTTGCTCGTGCATGTAGTAAAACAGCTCTCCGCGCCTATCCTTCTTGACCAGTTCATCGTGGTCTTTAACTTGTGCGGGATAAACGAGGTGCCAGTGCCAATGGTGGAGATTGACTCCCACATCTTCTCGGAAGTATGCTATGGCCTGCTCCGGCTCTCGGAGATTGGCTGTGAACTCCGGTGGTACCACTATAGGTTGACGGGAGTCATCGGGGATGACGGTGGCTTCTTGGCGGGCCAGCAGGAAGATCTTGCCGTCGACGAACTTTCCAGGGAAAGAACACAGGAAGTTTGGAAGGGTGATATCTCTCGTGTCTTGTCGGTGAAGTAAAACTACAGAGAACGCATAGTTGAACAGATAAGGATTGACTCTATCACGAACGTAGGCAGCTGTAGAGATGAGATCCTGACAGTTTCTAGGCTCCATAAATATATCGATCAGCTTTCCAGCGATCTCTCTGTGTTTGGGAAGCAGCAATGAGAAGCTGTCTAATCTGGAAATCTGAAGTGGTACGCTTATGTCCGGTATGGTGGTGTTTTTAACCACTATCGGCTGAACTCCTTTCCTCGCGAATCTTTTCCTGATCTTCACCGAAAGGTTTCTGTGTCGGTTCTTGAGGAATACATCCGGAAGGTCGAAAACCCAGTTAGCGTACGTTCCTTTTGGCATTAGCAGCGGTTCCAGGGGACGGTCAAACATGAGTGTGATGGCCTCCACACCGTGGGGAGAGACGCTAGAGTTAACTTCCATCGCGGTCTGTTTCAATTTGCAAGTGATTCTAGATCGAGAGCGCGGTACCTTTTAAACCTCTCGACCGGAGTAGTGCCTTGTGCATTTTTTTAAATGCAACAAATTAAGCCACTACCAGTAGCGTAACGACTGTGCAGGCAACTTGGGAAGTCGTTCTGGAGTTCTGAGAACCTGCGAAGCTCGGAAATGACAAAGAATTTCATGAAGATTTGTTCCTCCAACCCCAAAAACTTAACAATTGATATTTGTAATTTTTGTTTAATGTGTATAATACAGATGATTCACTACATGTCCTAAATCACAATTACATTATTATTCGGTGTATTATTTACTTAAATTCAGTGCAAATGTCGAAATGGTCACGGTGGCGAAAAATATAGAAAAAAATATTATGATCAAGTAAATAATGGTACAATATCTAACTAACTAAGTAACCATTATGGCATTTCTCCGCAGGGGTACGCAGAGAGGCCGGCCCGCTAAAGAACTCGATCTTGGCATACATCAAGTAAATAATGGTACAATATCTAACTAACTAAGTAACCATTATGGCATTTCTCCGCAGGGGTACGCAGAGAGGCCGGCCCGCTAAAGAACTCGATCTTGGCATATACTTCTTGCTTCATTCACATTCATACATTCTCTTCTATTATTCTGAGATAGCCAAATTATTTGATTCACTCGATCGCGCCGTGTCTTCCTTGACTCACATTCACATTCTATTCATATATTCTCCTTACACCCCTTTCTTCATTCATTCGCTCTACTTGCCCACACCATCTAAGCGTTCCTTTCTTAATTTGTTTTGTTTGTTTAAGTTTACAAAATAATTAATTATAACTTATGTACTATTACATGTAACTATTTATTGTAACTTACATAATATTGGATACTTTACATATCGGTAATGTTAATATAAAAAAAAACTATTGAATATTATTTTGCTTCTTATTGTGGTTTCTACCATCAATTTAAAATTTAATTGGTGTAATTTTAATTGAAACCGGCAGAGCATTATAACATTTCAACCCTTTGTAAAATAAACTGTTTTGGGTATTGGCTTTGTTCTTTCTCGGTAGTCTAATTTCTTGATATTCTTGTATTATGTCTGTGAATGTCCATGTCTTAAATGAAATTGTTGGAATAATATTTTAGTAACAAATTGCTTCTTATTTTATTATAAAAATCTTAATCTTTACGTTTAAATCAGCCTTGCATTATTTGCGAATCTCAACATTTTTCACACGATCATACGACGCATTCGCATCAGAAATCTCATTTCTACAGCATTCAGTCTACTTTCATCGTTCCTCTGCCAGTTCTATGCCTCACTGCCATGCCACACATCAGGGTTGGTATCAGCCCTCCACTGTAGAACAATGTCTGCTTACTCAAATGGATCAATTAATTTTCGGCAAAAATATTATTGCTTTAGTTTTACTTAAAAAATATAGTTTTGACTACATATTTTCTGCCATTTTAAAACATGCATATTTCGAGACATTTACATATTAATCTATTATCTATTAGGAACACATTGTGGTTACACGCTGTCCATTGTTGTTGGAAATTTCATGGACACGAGTACAAGATTACGGTAATTCTAGGAATATCACCCTTCGAATCTGGAAGCCGCGGGTTCAAAACGCGGCAAATTTTATTTTTCAATTAATTAACATATTTTCATTTCATCAATTAAGGCAAAATCACTTTCTGGCATAATTTTAAAATAAATTATTACAATTTTTTTTTCAAAAGATGTAAAATAACTTTATGAAGTCATATTAAATTAATAATAATTAGTTTATTTAACAATATTTAATAATAGTCAATTAAATATTATTGACAATCAAACATATTTTTAAATAATTATATTTTAAGTGTATTTTCACATTAATAACTACATTTATAGTATTATTAATATAAATTTTAATAATAAAAACCATTTTTATTTTTATTTTTTATGCCTTTCAATTTTCTCTATTTTATTTATATTAATATTTAAAAATGAAAATATTTTAAATGTCCAATGCAGTTTTTTTTTTAAATTTAATATTTTAAAATAATTTTTGATTCATGAATTATTTTTAAATCATTAATTAATGACTTACCCGCTCTCAACATTTATTTTTAATTTTTGTTTATGTTTTTAATTTGTCTTATTATTTGTCTATACTTGTCATTATTTTTAGTAGGTATATTGTTTATCCTGACGAATGGAGCTTTTCTTCTGAAACATGTAGATATTTACATATTAAATACAGTGGTTTTAAACAAAGTAATTGTTATTAAGTTATTTTGTCTAAACCATGAATCAATAAATATCAACATGTGTCGAACCCAATGGTTCCTTCGTCAGGATAGATTATATATAAATATATATATATATTTGTATTCACAATTGAAAACGTTTTCACCCGAATAAACTGGCCCTTTGGTGCATATTCACCAAGAATGGACATTTAAAAAATTATACAACGAAAATCGTCATCGTTTTGTATCCAGCTGAGCTTATACTAGCACATTTTTAATCGCAATTCCAAAGGGGTTATTAAATGAATCTAATTTGGGCTTGACCTTTTTAAAATAGACAAATCTTTCTTTGAAAGTGGATAATAATTCGGAATTTTTAATAAAATAAAATGATTTGAAAACAGTTTCACGTCTTTGACCATGTGAATGGCAGGCGTTTATGTCTGAATCCCTGCACTAAACAAAGCATACGGGAGATAGAAATAATAATATTTTTATTATTATTTACAAAATATAACTAAAGTCCTGCTACGCCAGGTGCATCTCTTATTAGTTACATCTATATGAATATATTCATCTTAATATCTACACATTATCTCAATATCTTCACAGTTTCTTTCAACATTCTTTCACAGATTTCGATCTTCTCATTTAATTACTATTTAAATTATTATTATCAGTTACACACTATCAATGACTTTCTTTAAGGTAGCCATTTTTTCAGCATATATTTAAACTTTTTCGTTGAGTTGCATTTTTATAGTATTTGGCCTTAAGTTAAATATATAATTTCTTCAAACGATTGTTATTCACTTTGTGGAGTCATTATTAATTAATTAATTAAAACATAAACTTTATTTACTTCATTTTATAAATATACATAAACATCTACATGTTTCGATAGCAATGCTGTCATCATCAGGAATATATGGAAATTTACATAGGAAAGTCTTCTAGAAATTTCAGTACTAGATTTAAGGAACACCTAAGGTGTTTAAATAATAACAACTATTCTGAATTTGCGAATAATATTTTAGAAACCATTCATTCATTCGATATAAATAAATGTTTAAAAAATGTACATGCAAATTCAACCGGTTTACAATTAGATAAATTTGAAATTTTAGAAAAGAAAAAGCGTTAATGGTGAAATAAATTTAATAAATAATCAAATATATATTTTTTAAATAGCTATCTCTTGAATTTATTTTCTTAGTAATATTAATAATAATTTCTAATATAAATTTGTTATTCAACGTTGTATTATTATTTTTTATTTGCATTTTTGATTAATTACTTAACTTCTTTAATCAATGTTTGTTCATGTTTATCTATCCTTAAATTATTGTATTCCATTTTTTATCATTTGTCTATACTTGAAATTATTTTCTAGTATTCATATATTCCTGATGATGACAGCATTGCTGTCGAAACATGTAGATGTTTATGTATATTTATAAAGTGGTGTAAATGAAGTTTATGTTTTAATTAATTAATTAATTAAGTTAAATATCTTAGGTATATTGTATTCCTACATTCTCCGTACGTACTTACGAGTATTCATGATATAATCCGAAACTATTGATCCACCATTGTTTGTGAATCTAGTATTATACGCATGCTCTAATTTATCTTTATTCTGCTAGTCAAATATAATTTTGTACCATAACAGGTAAAATTTTCACACTCTGGAACCACAATAGTGTATCATATTTTAAAATAGCGTTTTGAACCATTTGGATAAGTTTCAGATTAGTTTTAGTGTTTTTAATTCGTATCTTACAAGAGATTCTGTCGGTAGTGACACATATTAATCTTTCAGTTGAAATTGGAATAAACATGTGAATATAATAATACATAGGCTCATCCTCAGATTTCCTTGAACTGATATGGGATAACCAAATTATAAGTTCTTCGTAGAATGACCAAAAATTGAGAAATTTTACTAGCTATTAAAAGACGAAAAAAATCCAACGCATTGGTCATATTATGAGGAACTAAAAACAAAGACACCCTATTGATAATACAGAGGGAAATTAATGAAAGACGTGACAGAAGAAGACCTACAGTACGCAGAGTTATTCCGAGTCATAAACTGCAGCCTACAGGGTAAAGATTACCCTGATGGTAGCCAGCCACGAGAGAGAACAATAATAAATAATAATATATTTGTTAGGAAAATGAATTAGATAACGATATGATTTCATTTCAAGGTATAGGCAACTAAGTAGTTAAATTGTTGCAAAATGAATTATTCATAAAACAAGCGTAACCACGATAATATGGTTAGATTAATACAATATTTTTACTATTTATTTCTGCTGCGAAATTGCACAAGTCACCACATGAAATGAAAGGGTTTAAAAGAGTTGCAAAATCTAACTGAGGCACACACAACATCAGTACGTTCTCTGAGTTCTCTCCCATTCTTGTACTCAGAAGTTCAACAAAATGACTGACACAAACAATCTGTTGCTCTTGTTCGACCGCCCCACGGAGCCAGTGTTCATGGCCAAGGGCGCAAGAAGAACCATCTTTGACATCCCGGACAATTACTTCTCAGATCATTACAAGGGTCTGGGAACTGCACTGGCTAATAGATTCCAAGCCGACACTGACAACAAGATTCCTGTCGCTAATATCACTCTTCCGGATATCTCTATTCCCCTGCAACTTGGAAGAAGGGAAAACTTTTCTCTGTTCATCCCAAAACACAGGATCATCGCTGCTAGACTTATTGACATCTTCATGAACATGAAAAATTTTGATGACCTGATGTCTGTGGCTGTGTATTGTCGCGATCGCGTAAATCCATACATGTTCAACTATGCGCTGTCAGTCGCAATGTTGCATCGGCCAGATACGAAACATCTGCCCCTTCCGAATTTCGTGGAAGCCTTCCCTGGGAAGTTCATGGACAGTGGAGTGTTCTCCAGGGCGAGAGAAGAGGCAACTGCAGTTCCAGATGGTTCCCGCAACCCGGTGATAATCCCCAGAGATTTCACAGCTTCAGATTTGGACCCCGAGCACCGCGTGGCTTATTTCAGGGAAGATATCGGCATCAACCTCCATCATTGGCACTGGCATCTCGTTTATCCCTTCAATGCAGCTGATATTGCACTGGTTAATAAAGACCGGCGGGGAGAACTGTTCTACTACATGCACCAGCAGATTGTCGCGAGATACAACTTTGAACGGTTGAGCAATAACCTAATGCGTGTTACGCGGTTCAACAATCATAGGGCACCCATCGCAGAAGGATACTTCTCCAAATTGGAACAGCTGGTCGCTAGTCGAGCATGGCCACCGAGATTCGCGAATACCACCCTCAGCGATGTCAACCGATCAACAGACAACCTGCGGCAAGATGTGGCAGAATTGGACATTTGGAGAGATCGTTTTAGGGGTGCGATCGAGCAAGGCTACATCGTTAATTCCTCCGGCGCCCAAGTTCCGCTGACGGAGCAAAATGGTATCGATATTTTGGGCAATATAATGGAATCCTCAATTCTCACACCTAACAGAGATTTTTATGGCGATTTGCACAACATGGGGCATGTTCTCATTGCTTTGTGCCACGATCCGGACGGCAGATATTTGGAGACTTTCTCTGTCATGGGAGATTCGGCTACGGCCATGCGCGATCCCATCTTCTATCGCTGGCACGCTTTCATCGATGACTTGTTCCAACTACATAAAGGAAGGCTGCCTCGCTACACAATGGAGAGACTCAGCTTCCAGGGGGTGACTGTTACCGGCATCCAGATAGAGGTTCCAGGTGGACAGCCCAACAGACTACAAACATTCTGGGAACAGAGTGACATGAACCTGGAACGCGGTTTAGATTTCTCTCCGAGGGGTTCTGTATTTGCTCGCTTCACTCACCTACAACACTTACCATTCAACTACCGCATTCAAGTGACTAACTCATCAGCAAATCAGCAACTTGGTACTGTTCGCATATTCATGGCTCCGCGATTTGACGAGCGTGGAGTCCCGTTCCAGTTCAGCGAGCAGCGTTTGATGATGATAGAGCTAGACAGGTTCCGAGTGAATTTGCGTGCTGGAAGAAACTTGATTATAAGAGGTTCCGGTGAGTCTTCCGTGACGATTCCTTATGAGAGGACGTTCCGTAGTCTGCAGACAAATCGTCCAGCTGATGGTACGCCTGCGTTGGAAGGTTTCAACTTCTGTGGATGCGGTTGGCCTCAGCATATGCTGATTCCTAAAGGAACGATGCAAGGAATGATCGCTGATGTATTTGTGATGGTGTCGAACTACGCCAATGACAGAGTGGACCAAGATGTGACTGGACTCTGCAACGACGCCGACAGTTTTTGCGGCATCAGAGATAGGCTGTATCCTGACCGACAGTCCATGGGATTTCCCTTCGACAGGATGGCCAGGAACGGAGTGGCCACCATGGAAGAGTTCCTAACCCCGAACATGCGCACTCAGGAGGTCACCATCACTTACACAGACCGCACGGTGGTCCGGAACCAAAACCCTGCAGCAAACAATACTACTCCTACTGCATAGTAGCCTCAATCTCCAAGATGACCATATTCGCCCATGACCGCCTAGATTCCATACCTATTGTATTGTCCACTTGTTCTTGAAATATTTTTCTTCTGTTTTATTTTTTTAATGAACGGGTTTATTATTTATCTTATAATATTGATTTTATTATTAATGTGAAATAAAATATATTGCAAACACTACCCCACTTCTTACAATTAATTGTTTTTTTTAGTAGAACTTGCCGGTACTGTAAGAATTTCGCTACTCCTTGCTAATTTTTTTTTTTTTTTTTTTTTATATATTAATTCCACACAGGAGGCCCTAAGTAAAATAATTTCCCTCAGGGCCTATGTCATCTTTGAGGATGCTGTGTGAAGGGTCTTTTTGATGAGAGAAAGGAGTGAACATTGGTTTTGAAAAGATTCATGTTGTATTTTCCCACTATGCACCGGTGCCGAAGGGATCAATGACTCTAGTTCCTCAGAGCATCTTTCATTGAAATACTGATAGAACAAGCACAGCATGTCCACCTGAGGAGGGCCTGTGCTATAAAAATTGCAATTCATTTTTTAACATAGGGGATTCTACCAAACGGACAGCCCATTTCTGCACAAAGATAAGGGTTTTTTTTAGATGTTTTAGGGTTCTTGACCAGATGTGGCTGCAAAATTTAACAGTGGGTCGTTCTCTTCAAATACTTGAGCGACACTGTGGACATTCTCTTGCCCCGCTACCCATCGGCCGATTATGTAATCTTCGATAGATCCCTTCATTGACCCGCCTCCGGATGGCGATATTTTATTTGAAATGTACATTAACAGTAATTATAACCAATAATAAACATACATTATATAAAGTTAAATAATAATACTTTTTTTTAATTTTGTAACATTCAGAAAAAAGAAAATTAAGACACATAAGAAAGAAAGAAAAAATAAACCAAAATTATGTACTTTTTATAAAAGTTAAGAAATATTTTTTAACAGGTTCTCGGACTCAATTCTTCAGTTCTTTTCAGTTTTTTCGACAAATCGCAGTTTTTAACCTCGGGGGAGATTTTATTGTAGATTTTTGGTCCAAGATAGGTGTGTGTTTTTTGGTACATTGTGGTAGCACCCACTGGGATTGTCAAATCATTTCTGCTACGACTTCTGGTTTGATACGTGTGTTCGATTTTACTAGTATGTTCTATATTTTTGTGTTCATTTGTGACGACTTTTGTTATGAAACTTTGTCGCACGTCCAGAGCATTAAAATCTTTATACAGCAATGCACTAGGATACCTGAAATGTTTCTTACTGATGACTCTGATTACTGCTTTCTGTGCATTAATAGCAGGTCAATTATTGGAGTTTCCGATCCCCCCCAGCCAATAATACCATAGGTTAGGATGGAGTTGCACAACCCAAATTATTTTTTTCTTAAATTTATTTGGTTTAATACATTTCTTAAAGAATAAAAATATATATATATATTTATATGTTATGGTTGAGATTTTCACGGGCGTGAGAATAATTTTCTCGGTTTACCCGCGTAATGTAGTCCTTAGAAGGATTTTTTTAACTCCTGACGTTTCGGACAAATCGCATTGTCCATCTTCAGAGGCCTTATGTCTTGAGTTTTGTTTTGAACTAATCGCTTGCGCTTGTCCGTTCAATCCAGAAGTCAAAACCTAAGTGACACTTATACTACATTGTATGATAAGTTCTCCTGTCTTTACACCGTATATGAGCTATCGCACCAAGAAAAGGAAGTCGATTATAAAAATGCATTTATGTTAGGGTACTGGGTAGCAGAACTGAAGTTGATAGCTTCGCCTACGGGTAAATTTCAGATTTTGTTATTCTGTTACAAGAATATGATCGATAATGTGGAAGGCTGTTAACAACAGATAGTTCCGTCTAATGAAAATGTTTATAAAGCGTGTGAACAAATATTAATTATAATTTCTTCAAAAGATTGGTATTCACTTTGTGGCGACATTATTAATAAATTAATTAAAAAGTACTTTGTAATTACCACTTTATTAATATATACATATCAACATGTTTCGAAAGCGATGCTTTCCTCGTCATATATTAATGAAGTGGTGATTACAAAGTAATTTTCAATTCATTTATTAAATTTGAATTAATTGCCGAGATAGAAATTATTAAATAAGCCAATAAGTATTAGGTTTAATTTAATTTTTTTTTATTTTTATAAACAATAATTATTAATCTAAAACACTCATCCAAATTGAAAAAACCTTCCGAGCAAAGATAAATGTCGCCGGCAGGACTCGAACCCGCACCCTTCTAATGTCCGGTCAGATGCTCTACTGTTGAGCTACGTCGGCTTATCGCAAACCCGCCAAGTTAATCAATATATACTAGTGTTCCATTCAATAATTACTTTGCACTATGCACAAAAATCTTGTCTTAAGTTTTAAAGAACTTTAGTTTATCAATTAATAAATATTTGACAAGTCAAAGCAATTTTCACCAATAAATGTAGACATAATTTGTCTCGACGCCATCTATTTGAGGGATTTAGCCGTTACAAGCCTCTCTCATACTAATAAAGTTGGTTGTTTACAGGTGAAAATATAATAAAAACAGTAATTATTGAATGGAACACTAGTATATATTGATTAACTTGGCGGGTTTGCGATAAGCCGACGTAGCTCAACGGTAGAGCATCTAACCGGACATTAGAAGGGTGCGGGTTCGAGTCCTGCTGGCGACATTTATCTTTGCTCGGAAGGTTTTTTCAATTTGGATGAGTGTTTTAGATTAATAATTATTGTTTATAAAAATAATTATTGTTACCCTTTGCACTATGCACAAAAATCTTGTCTTAAGTTTTAAAGAACTTTAGTTTATCAATTAATTAATTTTTTTTAAATCAAAAGCGTTGCTAAATAATTCATTCGTCCATATTGCCCGAGATCAAGTCCGAAATGAATTCCATATGTTCGTTATAAATTCAGCGCCTATGGGGCTTTCCGTTCTAAGGAGTAGTTCACACATCGGAATCTACAAGGCGACCGTGTGCGCACCTAAATGAAGATTTGCTAACAACAAATTTGTACGGAATAGTATTATGCAAAAATCAACATTTTTTTCTGCGATTCTCGTGTTTTAAGTTGTTATTACGAAGACGATACTTCTTTTTATTAAAAAAACGAACAGTTCATTTTCTTACGTAAATTGTGATATTTATAACATTTTTTTGTAACCTACGTCTTACTAATATATTATTTATTAGACACAGACGATTTAATGAATCGCCGATTTTTTTTCTTGTTCCTAGGTCGCTAATTTCCGTTGGAGTAATATTATGAAATTCCTTTAGATCTACGGAAAAAAAATACGGATAAGACCGAAATATTTATATCGGACAGCAGAGTCGTATTACCCAAAATGATACCTAATTAAGTTAAATGAAGAATTTAAGTTTATTTATTCTCACATCTCACTATGACTCGTGTTATTAAAATCTTCTTTGTACCTTTATTATCCCATACATTCCTCCAGAGATAAGAATAATTGCTAATAATTACAGGTGTACAATCTGTACAATCATATCCTTATAAATGTGGACCCGACTGGTTATCAAACGACTTTCGTAGTCGCTATTTCATTTGAAAATCCTTACGCGTGAACATCCGGTACAATAATATTTTTAATATAGAAGGCAATTTTTCCCACTTTTTAATCTTCGATTAAACTCCCAATTACATATCTGCTACTGCAAATACTTATATATATTGTTATGTGCCAATGGAACTCAACACATACACAAGCGCTCATAAACAATCTGTTGTATTAGTGGGATCACGCTTCCGAATGGATAACACGGAGTCCGATATATGCGGTTGCACGAGTCGCACTACAAAAATCAGCCCCGAACCATTCCGAAAGATAGTCATATGGATTTGGTTCCCCCCGGTGGGCAGCTCGCTCGCCGGGTGGTAAAGTTCGAACAATGTAGTGATACTACTAACGCCGAGTTTGGCAATTATAAACATTGAAGAGCTCGATTATTACTGTAATAGTGAATTTAACCGCCCTATTCGTGGCCAGTTATTTTACGCCGCAAAGCGTAAAGTTTAAAACTGCACACGTGGTGTTACTAAAACCGCCTTGTTTGGGCGAAGCGCTAAACAATTAAACGTTTAACTAAACAGACAATTAGTGATAGAGACTCGTACTGCAATACACGGTCAACCGTATTTCCCGGGATACTATAAGCACCCATTATGACATAACAAGCTGCTGCACCGTGCTGTCGGGACAGCTATCTCCAGGACCAAGAATCGCGTTTCACAAAACCTCCTCAACTGCAGGCGTACTCTCCGCCCAAGGAACTTCGCATCGCTTAATACAGTGGTCGGCAAACTTTTTCACCAAAGAGCCAAATATGTACATTACAACGATTAAAAAAAATTATGAGAGCCAAATCTGTTTATTAATTCAGTAATCCTTTATTATAATTTTAGACCTACGGGTACACTGAATAAAACTTGATTTCGTACTTAATAATGATTTTATTTATTGATAAAAAATAGTATAAAAGTAAGGTATCCATAAATTTAAATCAAGACAATGACTGACAAACAATTAATGCGAACAATGTTCTTGCATCTCCTTGGAAAGTTTGAGTATGTCAGGTTTGTGCATTGTTGTTTTTAATTTTAGGCACGATTCCGGGTTCTCGTCAATAAGACGACTTCTCAGTTTACTCTTGATAAAATTCATGCTTGAAAAAGATTGTTGAGGAGAGCAAAGGAGAGTTTTTCAGCTGATCATAAGAGTCATACTATTCCAGGGTTGAACATGATCATGTCTTCCTTCTCCAGGTCTTTCAAACCATACCACTTGTGATGTAAACTAAGTTCACATTTGTTCCCTCTCCAGTATTTCCAAATCAACATAAAGACGTTCAAATTTAGAGCTCCATAATTCCTTGTTTTTTTTTTTTAAATCCAGCAATTGTTTTTCAATTTTACCAATGTCAATGCCAAAAGGAGAAAATTTCAAATCTGTTATCGTATCATTAAGAGGGTTTTTGACACATGCTGAGGTCGCTCTACTGTTTTTAAATTCCTGAAACCTGCTGAGAAATGCTTCCCTCATATTTAAAATCGTTGTTTTGAAATAGTGTTTGTCAATGGAGGAATTATTTTCTTGGAGATGCTTCAGCAGGCTCGGAAAGTGAAACAAATGGGGCCAAAGAGCCGCACTTTGCCGACCACTGGCTTAGTACGTTCTTTCCGCCCAAGTTCTCATCGTTAATTTACAGAGCCAAATAATTATTTTATCAGACTACCTGTTTATAGACTATTACAGCTTGTCGTATAACTTAACTGTCATTTAATTGAAGTATGAGTTGAGATCAACGGGGTAACGAATCGTCTACTCTTTCTCTGATCGATTTTAATATAGTCCATGTCATTAATTGAGCTGAGCCGATGATCTCCTGTTTGTGGAAGCCCGCACAGACCTGGAGAGGTAAGCGCCTAAGTACAGCTGCAGGGGAGTTTAAGGTCCCAGCGGAATTGGTACAAATACTGAGAAATAGTAACATAAAACTGTCTTTTCATTACGTAACAATATAAAATTATAAACGCTCACGACAAAAATATTTATTTAAGAAATACTGTTTATTGACTCTATTTTTATCTGACTTTCGGGGGGGTCATAGCATTACGAAGAGAGGATTGCAAAAACAGCGTTATCATATAGATAAATAAAACAGACCACGGAGTAAAAATTCATTTATCATTCTAATTTATGGGAAGTAAGCGTGTCTACCACGAATCGCGGTGGTCCAAAAGTATCTTCACATATTTGAAAGTTTTTTTTTGCGTGTGAATAGGAACCGTCATAATTATTGATTGATAATTTTTATAGACCGATGGTGCATAAACCGCGATCCACAAATTCATTTCACATGACCCACTTAGTTAAATAAACTATGAAAAAGTTATACAGTTAAACAGAATTAATTTATTGGTTTATTTTGGGTCTAGAAAAATCTGTCGCCTGCACTGCTGGCGAAAGATTCCCTCCTGTGCGTGAAATGATTGATATTTTGAACGTGCTCTGTTTTATAGGGGTACACGACGGGATGGGTCGAAAAACATTAATTTGTTTTGTTCGAACCGATGTAGTGCAGAAAAGTTGCCTCCTATAATAAGGAGAAAAGGGATGTAAAAAAATCGGTTAAAATCTCCCGTTCGCGCATCGTATTCAAATGGATATTTTTTTTAGCATTCACGCCATTATAAGACAATGAAGAAAAACCTTCCATCTTTAAAAGGGGAGGGGGTAAATAGATTTCAACTGTAAGTGCCTCATATGATATGAAAAATGTTAGATATCACAGTTAATTTCTAAGTAAATCGATTATTACCGAATAAATTAGCAAATATATATATTTAATTGGCTAGGGGTAAATAAAGTCATATAAATAAGTCTTCTCAGCGTGGCCTACCCACAGACAAAAACTTTTTCCATACATTTTTTTTTAACTATCGTTCAGTACACACTTCGGCGCCCTAGAGACCTAGAGACGAATTGTAATATTTCCATTACAATAGAAGACACAATTAATCCATATTAAGGTAATTTTTAAATAATTTGTGGAACAATTTCAGAACGCCTTCAGAGATTGCGCCTATTTTTTTACACGGTATGAACGGATGGCAGATCCGGCGCTGTCCTGCTTTACTGCAAAGGTTGTCTCAGAGGTGCAGTGATAATTAGATGTACGTGTACGTACTATCCAGATAAATCATAATTTGCCGTTGGGTACTTAATTATTCTATAATTTCTTCAAAAGATTGGTATTCACTTTGTGGTGTCATTATTAATAAATGATTTATTTTTTTAAATTCATTTACTTATTCATTCAATGATAATACCTGAACATGTTTGCTTGTCAATGATGTGTCAAGGATTCGTTGAATTCATACCTACACTTTATGTGTCGTCTGTCTGGTAATATTTTAGATACATAACTAGATAATGGATAGAATGTCAAAACAAATTTGATTGATGTCTAATATTTACATTAAGATTCAGGTCCACGTGACAAAGGGTACATCCACATGTCCAATTAACGCGCGTTAGCAAAAACTGAATTAAAAAAATTATCTACATTCGCAAACCGGATGTCAAGCGAATGAGACATGTTATGAAATTCGTGCATCTAATCACGTGCGCACTTCGCAAACGTGCGAATGCAAGAAGAATTCCGCGGAAGCAATTTTTTAAAGGTAATCGTAAAGGAGCCTGTTGTATCCGAAATTACACACACGAAAATTGTGGGGCTCCGATGAACTGTAAACAACGACGAAATATTAATGATGGCTTGGTTGGTTGACCATGCACTCACCTAATGATGTCCATATGAACGAACCTGCTCCCACGAACGTAGTTTTGCTTCTGGTGAACGAGAGCACTGAATAGGTAACTGTTACAATGTTGCCATTCATAGTGTTGGTTAGGGAAAGTAGGGACTGGATAATAGCAATTAAGGAAGGAATCAACCACACTTCAGAACAGTCTTTAAATTGTCTCTTGTCGAACTCTTGTCTTGCCCGGGAATAGTAGCTGGTTCAGATCTGGCCACTAATCACGTCTAGACCCATTTCAAGTAACCTTTCGATTCTGGATATTGATATTTCACTAGGACAATACTGAAAGTAGTATCCACCGCTTTGGAATAATACTATTCATATAGGATATAAATATGTCGGTATAAACTCAAAAATGACCCTAAACGTCACTTTGCAGGTTGCTAACTCAAGTAATACTACAAATAATCTATCTGTAAATTCTTTGCGGGCAAACAGGAAAATGTATAAGGTTTCAAAGGAAAAAACGTTAATTCTATTAAATACATCCTAAAATGTGTGAAAATAGGTGCGGATTGAAAACCATTGAGAGCAATTAAGAACGTTTTACCTAAAATTTCAGTATGTGTTTCAAATAGAATTTAAATGATTACAGTTCGAGGATTATTGTCTTTTGAAATCTTACACGTGTTCCTAAATACCGATATGGAAATTAAAGATTAAATTTGTAATATTTCTTGACTTAGCAACCCGCAAAGCGTGTATTTTTGGGTGCTGACCGTTGACTAAAAAAATAAAATCTCACACCAGATATCGAACCCATAATCTCTGAGTTAGGAGATAAGTGAGTAGGTAGTAATTCTCTGCCACTGGGGTCGTTTGGACTGGTCTGGACGAAGAAATGGATCAATCATAATATATATTATATTATAGAATCCGTGCATCTGAACACGCGTGCAAAACGCGTGGTTGAAAGGGGAACGCTGTAGGGGAGAGTCACTCTGAAGAGGACATTTTTCTTTTTGATGCTGTAAAAAACAAAGTTAAAACTCACAGAGTAAAGAACACAATAAAGATGCCCCAACACGCAAGGGGAAGGATCCATCACTAGGAGGGGGGGGGGGGCGAGTTTCATTGTCATTAGATTTCCGAGTAAATGCTTCTCGACTTTAGGGTAACAATATCTGTTGCTCTAAGATCCCTACAGCAGGCAACTCGCATTGCACTGCAACGTATTAGTATTTACCCTTCGAGAAGAAAATCTGCTATTGATCAACTCGTCCTTTTTACAACTATGCTGAATTTATGGCAAATCTCTCCCTTTCCCGTAGCTGTGGTAACAGATTCCAAACTAACCCAAACCGCCAATAAGTAAAACATTAAATAAGGAAAAGGTTCGGCTTGTTTACGAAACCGGAATATTTTGTTGGAATTTTGATTTCGTGTCAATAAAATTGCTGTATTATATAAATTAATAATTTTGAAATACAGTGGTATATAATATGATGGTTTTGATTATTTTCTTTGCCATTTCTATTTTTAGAATGTTTAATTTCACATGAAACCATAATCATTGATTTATTTCTTAAAATCTTCGAATGTCACTCGCTGCCAGCCAATACACGAATGATGACGTCATGTATTCGAAAAATGTGGGAACCCTCCTGGTGCCAAATTGAGGATGTGTCGCGATTTGCCTCAAGGAGTAAAAATGGTAGTATCGAATTTGGCTATATGGCATATCTATTAATTCTGATGTCAGTGCAACAACTAAATGTTGCTCTATATAAATATATATATATATATATATATTTCCACCCCATTATATTATCTCATTAATCTCATAGTAGAAGTCACATTATCTTTTTCCATTGTGAGTTTTGGTCGATTTTCTAAAAAAATCGGAAATGTCCTCTTCAAGGTATGGTGTACTTTGAAGAGGCTCCCCATGAAATGAACAATCATGGACTTTGGCCATAATTAGGTATGATATTTATCTGTTGCGAACAAATATCTGTAGTTTCTAGAAATACATAATAATATTAATAATTTCAAATAAAACAATTTATGGAATCAAGAAATATTAAATATGTATCATGAAAAAAAAAGATAATAGAAGTTACAAAATGTTTTAATGATTTGGCAACCCATATATCCTTCGATTCATCGTCCGTCTTGCGATTTATTTTCGGCATGGGATTATATCTGAAAGTGGAAAGGATAACCGATTACGTTCGACTCATAAACTGTTGAAAAAGTAACCATATTTATAGGTTTTCACATATGCCTGGATCACATCTGCTGCACTTGCACCCGAGTGTATTTAACAGAGTCTGTTTTTCAGATATTTAAATCGAACTTGTTTTTTTAACATTATTTTTATTAAATATTTGAAATGTGTGTTCATATGGCTTACTTTTGCAAAAACTGAATCTAAAATTTTTAACATTTTTATTTTATTCTGTTGTACCGACTTAACAAAATTTCTCTTTTTTTTATTTGGCAAGTCAAGTTACATCCCGTAATTTTCACGGGTAACAATTAGTTTTATAAAAATAATTAAAATAATAATTAAAAAAATATTTGCAATCTTCATTTACCCGCCTCTCCCCCAATAATCTTTTTGACGACTGACGGAGTCGAGTCAGTAGGTGGAGTGAGTCAGTAATCAGTATACCTCAGTAGCGGCATCGTGTTCACCGGCAAAAGTGCACTTAGGTAGTACACTCAACCAATCATGGCTTCACTCAACAAATGTTTCTTAGTTGTCGTGATAATATTTACTGTGGGAATAAGCTCAAGTAAACAACAGGTGAGAGAAATTTACATATTTATTGTTGATTAATTTATTGCTTGTGTTGTTTGTTTGCACAATATTAGGCCTTGAATTACTGAAGTGATGTTTCATGTATTATTTGTATGATAAACACGAATGGAATTATTCATTATTTTTAATACATATTTTTAGAAATAAATTAAAACAAATTGTAAATATTCCCGGTTGAGACAAAGTTGAAAACCGGTAATTTTTCGAAAAGAAAAACACCTTTAGATTCATAAAACAAATATATATTTGCATATGTGGAAATACAAAATAATGCACTTCATTTTTTTTTTACTTTATATAAAAAAGCGTAAATATTGAAGAAGAATTGACGCCATCTTTATATGATATGACATTTATCGAAAGTACCAACTGCATAAAATGGGTATTTAAAACATAGGTTGTTAGATTCTTAGGTTGGGTTTTTTACGTAAGAAAAAATCCAAACTAAGAACCTAGAACCAAATCTTTTATTTCCTCGTATGTAAATATATATTTTTTTTAATTTTATGAATCTGAAAGATTTTATGACTTTTTAGTAAGGCAATGGCCTTCCACTGTAGAGTAAATGGTATTCGCTATTAGTATCATTTTTTAGTAAATACATTCACTGATTACACAATTTAATCCAACATGTGAGTTTTTATTGACTTAGTAAAATTTATATTTACATATTAAGGGTATTAAATAAATCAAACAGCACAATAACACAGCATCTGCATAAAATTATTTTTGGTGTCTCATTGTTGTTTTTTTTTTAAATCTGGGTCACCTTTTGTATGTAAACTCGATTTAGCATCGCTGATCCAACCGACGACAGTTTACAAGTAAGGCCGGGTTGTTTCATATTTTAGACGTGGTTCAACCAAATATATATTTATTAATTGATAAACTAAAGTTTTTAAAACAAGATTTTTGTGCATAGCGCAAAGGGTAACAATTATTTTTATAAATAATAATTATTAGCCTGAAACACTCATCCAAATTGAAAAAACCGAGAAAAGATAAATGTCGCCGACAGGACTCGAACCTGCACCCTTCTGATTGCCGGTCAGATGCTCTACCGTTGAGCTACGTCGGCTTATCGCAAACCCGCCAAGTTAATCAATATATACTAGTGTTTCATTCAATAATTACTGTTTTTTATTATATTTCACCTGTAAACAACCAACTTTATTAGTATGAGGAAGGCTTGTAAGCTTAACATTTATCTTTTCTCGGAAGGTTTTTTCAATTTGGATGAGTGTTTCAGGCTAATAATTATTGTTTATAAAAATAAATATATATTTATCCAGTCATCACTTTATGTTTTGATCTGAGTTCTGATAATTAAAATTAAGCGCTGTATAAAATAAAATATCTAGTTTGACATAATATAATACGTGCTTTGCTAAACTCTGCCCAAATGATGAAACAACCCAACCTAAATAAAACAATCGTAATTACTATATGACTAGCTGGTACGTACCCGACCATGCTAGGGATTTTTTTTAATAAAGTTATGAAGTTGTGAATTATTGCTTGTCGTTTGGGTGCCATAATTGTTTTGACAGCGATCTACTATCTCTAAACAAAGAAACAAAGACACATTTTGAAAAGTTTATTACATTCCGAAAATTTATTTTTTCAAAACATATTTAAATAAAAAAGTTCTTAAGTACCTACTTGTGTTTTAAATTTTGAAAATATTCTACCCAAATAAACCTTTTTCTTTTGAGTAGGTAATCTGTGGCTAACTGGAGTGATATATCTATAAACTAACCTAAATAAAACATGGCGGGTTTAATGTTTTTTATACTATTTTTAAAACGTTATGGCAACAGTTTTACATATTGTATTTCATTCAAACTACTCTCTAAACCTTCCCGGTACTAATAAGAACAAACTGTACTATACTCGATTCAGCGACAC
The DNA here is from genome assembly GCA_022606495.2 of Halesus radiatus. Classification (NCBI taxonomy): domain Eukaryota; kingdom Metazoa; phylum Arthropoda; class Insecta; order Trichoptera; family Limnephilidae; genus Halesus; species Halesus radiatus. Next base: position 92,026 of record JAHDVE020009541.1, on the reverse strand, counting down.
CGGTAGAGTAATTTTCGAGAAAATCGAGGACAGACAGACAGACAGACAAACATTATTTTTTTATGTATAAGGATATATAAAATAAAGATTGTCGAAGGTTTCTCTTCAGAAGAGATTTAAAAAAATTATTTAATTTTAGAATTTTGGTAATATCTGTCTGAAAATTGTTAAGTATCAAAGAAAGTGTATATAGGAACATAAGCACTGCCTATACTACTATATTATACTAAATATACTTTCAAAAATATGCGCAAAGTTCCAGCTACGAATCTCAGCGCCGCGCGCCTTCCACCGATCGCCCTACTATAGCGTGTCAAAAGCAGGAATTAAGTATGCAAAATGTCATATTCAAATGTTGACGGTATTCTACAAAAATGTACATGTGTGCGCAATGCGCATTCAAGGGAAGACTCGTTTGTGTTAGTGTCGCAAAAGGTCGTGCCTATCGGTACAAATAGCAAATGTAACAACCAGTTTTGGTATCTTCGTTGATTAGTACAACTTTACTAACGAAATAATTATCGTATTATGTTGATTTTTTTCATCGTGAAATTATGCGGTTGACAAAATATTTAAATTGTATGTATCCAGTAATTGGGTTGTAATATGCATTAATGAAGCGGTTATTTGGATACTTGATGTGGCAGGTAATTCCACCAAACATCGACTGAAGCCAGCTGCTTTGCCATTCTTAGTTTTTCTACTGCCTACCCTGATTAAAAACTCTCTGCACGCCACTGCGATTAGGACCACAGATCATAGAATTGTCGGACCACTACCCCCTCCCCTTATTAATGATGGTAGAACGCAGATTCATAGAAAAACAACAAATCACTTTCAATAAAAAAACAAGATTTGACGATTTTGATATTCTTTCAAAAACGGTTACGAGTATATCAAATTTTATCACGTAATAATGCATAAATCTTATTATATCAAATGAAATATTAAACAGAAACTGTGATAAGTATCGGTGGCACCTGGGAAAAGAACCCAGGATCCCTGTTTTGCCGGGACAACGCTTTAACCACTGAACTAATGGGACTAATAAGTCATTTTTATCGATATCATATTTCGATTTAAAAATTACCAATTTTATTTTCAGTTAAATCAATTTTTTTATGATCTCCGTGGTTGAGTGGTTGCGATCCTTGGCCACGAGTCCGGAGGTCGCGGGTTCAAATCCCGGCGTGCGCATGTAAATTTTATTTGATTAAATTGTGTTATTTCACAATTTATCCATTTTAAAAATAATATGTAGTGTAGCGGCACGTTCCGGAGTGGTAGATTCTGTTAGTATCGCCCTGGTGAAAGACCACCATTCAGAATGGTAACGTTGCTTGAAATGGCTTTAGTCGTTTTTGGTGACCAGATTTGAATAGCCGGGTACTTCTCCACCTTTCTCTTTATATCTCCTTCCCCTTCTTAATACCTTCAGCCTCACAACATACCCTTATTGGGGATGCCATAGACTCACTGGCTCTTGTGTGGTATCACATAAATAAAAATAAAAACTTATATTTCTTGTGTGATTGCAAAGTTCTACCCGAATATCGGATAACGGAACATAATAAGGTCTCATTACCTCAGTGATTAGAGCGTTGTCCCGGCAAGATAGAGATCGTAGGTTTCGATTCCCGGATGGAACCGATACCTTTTCATTTCCTGTTTCATATTTAATTTGAAAATTTGTTAATATTTTCTTCAGAGATAAAATATTAAAACGATGTTTACAAGCTTCAAAAAGTTATTCTAATAAATTGAGTAATCTTTGTACTTACATTTATATTTGCATGATATTTCAGGGAATTACGTTTTTTTTCTTGATGACATATATAAGATTGAGAATCACCGGGTTAATATATTATGGTACATAATGTACGTTACCTCATGCATATGTCTAAACAAAATACATAATTCTATAAATAATATCTGTCGCGTCTGGCAATATCAGATGATCTTTGAACAGATTCCGTGGTCCTAAGTGAGATACCTTATAAAAAAATACTTATTTCCACATAGTACTTAAGTACAAAAAAATACCAACGTAGGTCTCGAACTCAGGGTCAGACCAAACGTAATGAGCCCCGATGTAAATATAAATAAAAGCCATCAAGTTAAAAGAGCCTATTGTATTGTGAGGCTCATTGTAAGAGGAGCGGGGGAGCAGTAGTCCCTTTTGATATATTGGAATATATTATTTTTTATCGACAGTAGTTAAGTGACATGTTTAGTGTAGTTTAACCGGCAAAGTATAAAAAGCTGCCGTAAATAGCCACGCAATAAATGACATTACGAGATTCGAGACGTACTAAAGGGGAACTAGCTGTAAAATTGAAATTACAGCATAGAAATTGAACTTATAAAAAAAACAACGATGAAACATAATATAAATAGGTACATTACTTACATTGAGTTATACAAATAGAATCTACGTTCATTGCAAAATCAGTGTAAAATATTGTTTCCATTGTGGTAGGAAGGGGATGGGGCTGCGGTCGATTTCTCCCGGATCCTTCTGACCGTAAACGAACTCAACGAACGGAGTCGCAGCACGACTGGCCGCGGCCGAGAATTTGCGTTGCCGGCGTGCCAGCTTCAAGTGCTCCTTGAGTTGTTTAACATTAAAAAAGCCAATTTACACGAATATTGATTATGTTAAACCCGGTGAAAGATTAAACCATTACTTTTCTATCTTTTCCGGAACGACATTTCCAGTCCTTTAGGCATTTTGCAGTTATCATTCGAGATCCATATCCGACGAGCGCTTGTAATCGACTGAAGCCCGTGCTATCTATATGAGCCAATTGGCCGCGCCCATATTTCGAACACTGTTGTTTACTTCATTTATATACCTTAATGATTACTTATATCGTTCTGCCATTAACGGATCCACTGTATCCTCATGAGTCGTTTATGAAAAAATTATTTTCCTCTAAATTCTCTTTCTTTAGAACGAAAATGATTGAAACTGCACGATACATCCGGCGTAGAAAGTCGAATCTAATTTCGTTTCCACCCTCCTGTAAACCTCACAAAATGCAAATTCGACGCCTTACATTGGAACCGTTGATGTTGATATGTATTTTACTTAATTTTTTTTAATGTTTAGTTATGGTTACCTAACAAAGATTATGCTTTTTGCGAAAAAAAAACTAGAATGTTTTAATGTTTTTTTTTTATTCCGGGGAAATATTGAAAATTATTTAGCGTTATTATTTTAAACATAAAAATGGACGGCCCTGACTTCTACCTTCACAAAATGGTTATTATTATAATGGCCAAATGGCGGTTATATTCTGTCAATTGGGTTTTTTATATCGTTGTTTTTAGTCAAAGTATGTTATAAAAACTGATAATCAATAAATTTGTGTACAAACTTGCGTACTGATTCGCCATTTCAAAACAGAAACATTCCTTTGAAAATTTAATGTAAATCAAATTTAATAATGTTATTATTAAGTTCTGCAAGTATTTTTAGTTTTTATTATTGTGACAGCTGTTTTGGCGTTTAAGAGGACACAATACCCTGAAAAAAAAATCTTTTAGGGCGTTCCTAAAGACCGGTGGGAGGAGTTCGCGGCCAGACGAATTGATGTTTCACGGCGCACTTTCCGTCCGCAGCTAAAAATTATTGCACAGTGTGACATGTCGCGATTTTATTTGGACAAATATAAATGAATTTCTGTATGATATTTAAATGCATTTATGAAAATTAAGTTTATTGTTAGCAATAGTTAGGTAATAATATAATTTACATTGTTTGTGGAAACTCATGGTTCCGTACAGTGGTAAATTATGATCATCTGCATCTGAGAGTTCCCAAATAATCATAAATCACACATCCTTTCTTTGGTTATTCATGTTTGTTGGGTGGAAATTTCCGAGGCCAATATAAACTCAAAATCAAACGATTTTCGTTTTTAATTAATTTTATTCACGTCAAATATTTGGTCACCTATTTTTGAAACTTTTAAATAAATAATTTAAATAAACACAAAGTTTTAAAAAATCTTAAAAATAATTTGGTTACATAAACAAAGAATGTTTACGTAGGATACATGTAATCTGAAAAAATATAGTAAAAAATATTGAGGGTGCTACTTAACATATGAATATAAAGCGACAAAATTAGAATCATCAGATGAAAAATGAAACATATATATAAATTACCTATCTAATATTTATTTCAAATAATCGACTGTGTTTAGGAAAAAGTTAAAATTTTACAGAAGAAACGAAAGACGTTACAAGAGTGAGTTTTTTCATAACAATAAACAATATATATCAGCGTAAAGGGAGCGCCGTAATAATAATTGTTTTCAATTTAAATAAAGGAGAAAAGAAATCCTTAATACATTTTTTTTTCAGTATTGGTATGTTTTGTTAGGAGATTTCTGCATAGAACCAGCCAGTAAGAATATAATTCCACGATTGTATCAATTTCTGACGGCCTCCATGGTAAGGCTCTCGACTACGAATCCGAAGGTCGCGGGTTCAAATCCCGGCGTGCGCAAATACATTTTATTTAATTAAGTATTTTATTTTCATGTCAATACCGCACCAGAGTTTTGACTGTCCGGAGCCAGTGGGACGATAGGATTTCTATTCGGGATATGTTGTGACGGTAAAGGAAGTCGGGAAGGGAGAGAGACTGGGAAGAGGAAGTTTGGAAAGTACCTGGCTATTTGGATCTAGTCATCAAACATGGCTAAAGCCAAATCAAGAAACGTTTTGATTATGAATGTTGTTTTTTCACCGGGGCGATACTTAGAGTATCTACCACTCTGGAACGTGCCGCAAATAAAATTTCAACTTGGGACTCAAGCTTCTCTAAAACGACTCCTAGATCATTTTCCTCTTGTTCCAATAATTTCCGGACATCACGGATAAATAATTAATATGCGAAAAAAAATAGTATGTATAATTACGTTAATTTAAAAAGAAATACAAACAAAAATTTGCGTATAATTGTTTTTACTCGTGACAGCTGTTTGACATTCCGAAATTATGCCTCCACACACATAAAAAAATTCTGTGCCGCAAAACTTTTTTGAATATTTAAATTTAAATAATAAATAATAAATATTAAAAATAAAAATATACTTTAAAACAGTAAAATATATACATACATGTACATATTTCTATGTCCGCATTTCATTAAAACTAGCACACTGTGCGCTTTAAAAATATAAATTTTGTGCTAGAAAGTAACATGTTTTATTAAATTGCGGAAAAATTCAAAATACCTTTACTTACTTGTAGAAGAAGTTTAGTACAAAAAAACATAAAATTTCAATATTAGATTTCAAGTATTCGTAAGAATAAAATAAAAATGTTAGAAAATAAGTCAATGTAGCATCGGACCGTAACACGTCCTCACTCGCCGAAGGTTGATCGGCATCTAAAAATGTAAATGCTGTAAGTGACTGACACGTAAAACACTATTCGGCACGCCCGCGGCCTGGGTTTTTGAGGGGCATAGGGTCGAGATTGCTTCAGCGGGCTTAAAAAATGATAGTTCCCGAGGGATGTATTTTAATTAATTCCGATGAATATGTTCCTAAAAGAACAGATGTTTTCAATTCGATGTATTGGGAAGTTACTAATTCATCTTTTAGAAAAATAAAATTTGATCTCTACCGCTAATGTTATAGTTGTAAAACGCTTTTCAAATTTTTTAAAACGTTTTACGTGAAAAAATTTAATGTTAAAGCACATTTTTTATTAATCTAAAATATAAATAACATGCATCCCGTGTGTTTACTTTTGAAAAAAAAGATACTGTACTCACGAAGTCGTCGGAATTAATTAAAATGTGAGTCTCGGGCAAACCCCCGTCATAGGCGGTGATATCAACTCTTAAGGCCATTTTCAAACTGTTTGTAATAATATTATTAAATTTGATTTACATTCAATTTAAAAAAAAATAAATAAAGTTCTACGAATTAAACACAAAAACAATTAATACAGAAACATTCCAAACAAGTGAAATTGGGGTATTCACATTTTAAACGACAATTCCAAAAATATTAGACATATGTGTATGTAGTTCAATATTTAATATTTGAATACATGAATTAAACGAAGCACTAAGTGCCAAAAATGTTTAACTGATATATAGGTTTTTATTTTAAGTAAAATCACTAATTGTTAGGAAACATGCATATATTTTTTTTGCCTTACAGACACATTAGAATTTTTTAAATTTATGAGTAAGTATGCCATGAAATTAAAGATTCAATTTAGTTTCGAATTTATAGAAGGTATTAAGTGCCACGACTGATTTCACAAAAAAATATCTATGTGCTTCGTAAGAAGTTAAAAAGGACTATGTGTTGTCAACTCGGTAATTTAACCATTTTAGTCATTTTTGTACTAAACATGACAAATGTCTGGCGGCACTTAGTGCTTTTTTATGGGAAAATACACCCGGTGCATACGACTTGTTCGTTTTGCTACATCATATATAGCTAATAAAATATTTTATGTGGCGCTCAAGTATTTATCTAGGGTATTGGCAATAGCACAAGGACCATTTCTACATATTTACTTTAAATTTTTTTTTTTCGGCACTCAGTGCTTTAAGTCAGATTTTCTTGAATTCAAATGATCGCTGGCCACAAAGGGAACAAATTGACTTGTAAATAAATATCTCGGCGACAGTATTGAATAGGGGTTATGTTAAAGATATGAGTCTAGAGTATAAGTATCAGTGAATGTGCTATGTATTTTGTATATTCGCCTTTGTTGCAAATTATATGGTTGTACTTACACGATGTTATTGCTGAATTTGTTTGAAAGATATTAATATTTAGTTGTTGTATTTCGTGAAGGCTATATATTATATCTATGTACCTACTGTGATGTTTTTTGCACCTGTGTTACTATTGTAATTCGAATTTTAAACAAAATATGTAAGAGCCCAAATATGACGTATACAATATATATAAAAATCAATGTAAGTTTTTAAGTTTCTTTGTTTGTCCTCGATTTTCTCGAAAATTACTAGACCGGTTTCGCTGAAAATAGCACACTTTGTTCTTATTAGTGCCGAGAAGGTTTAGAAAGCAGTTTGAATGAAATCTAATATGTAAAACTGTTGCTATAACGTTTTAAAATTAGTATGAAAAACATTGAAACTGCCATATTTCATTTAGGTTAGCCCATGGATATAACACTCTGGTTAGCCACAATTGCATATTCAAAATAAGAAAGTTGTTTTTGATAGAATATTTTCAAAATGGAAAACACGAGTAGGTACCTACTTAAGAACTTTATGATTTAGATACATTTTGAAAAAATAATGAACGTTTGGAATGAAATAAATAATTCAAATGAATGTTTCTTTATTTGGAGACAGTTACTTTCGCTGTCAAATCAATTATGGCACCCTAATGACAAGTAAAAAAACTCGAACAAGGCCGGGTACACATCAGCTAGTAATAAATAAATAAATAATATATCGCAGCGTGACAAATCCAATGACGGTAATAACTCGAAAATATGTTTTCGCTGATTCTGTCTTAAACTGGCGTAATTACCGTTATTATGAAGAATCATACGGTTAAATTATGTGTTAAGGTGGAATGTACAGATATACAGATACAATATTTTGTTGGAATTTTGTCAGATTATCGGAATTACTATAACCCTCGCAGATTACGTACTGAGATTACAATTCAATGCATCATGTAAGGTGCAACATAGACTTAAGTCTTATAAAACATACGATTTTACGTTCCAATCAAACACCGTTATCGATATTCTCACGCGGCCTGTAATGTTTACGTTAGCAACGATAACGTGTCGAATTATCGGAATTAAATGTAAATATTTCAATCGAATAATAAAAGCGCGCTCAATGTCAAAGGTTCATTGAAATCACGTTGACGAAACGTGGGTTTTTCGTCAAAAGTCATTATTCATCCAATTTTGTGTATGTTTTAGGACCGGTTTTTCAGTTGCTTTTTAGGCTGTCGGGAAACCTACCCGATAGCAACTTCGTAACACTTTTTTTTTTTTTTTAAACATACTTTGTATCCTGATGAAGGAACCATTGGTTCCGAAACATGTTGATATATGTATTATTAAAAACGGTGGTTAAGTCTAAACGGAACGTAATAAGTGCTCACAAATGGCACTAAATTAAATATTTTAGAACAAATCACTTTTGGCTGGTAATCCTTTTAAATATTGAGATGATTTTTTATTGTAAGTTTTAAAACTCAAGTCCTTCAAGAAACTTTATAATAAAACAACTTTAATTAACCACTTTTAGCATAAGAAACTTTGTTGGCTTACCTTTTGTAAAACTTCCTTTGTATATAAATCTGTATTAAAAGCTGTTTGTTTCTTACAAATAAATTTAAAAAAAAACTGTATAAATTAGTATTAACTAACCATCATGCCGTTTCTACGCAATGGTAGGCAGAGAGAACGGACCGCCAAACAACTCGATCTTGGCATACACTTCTTGCTTCATTCACTTTCATACAACGTCTCAAACATTCTCTTCTATTATTCCGACTTCTGACATGGCCCGACCGATGTATGCGTCTCATATATTATGTTAGTGTTAAAAAAATTGTATTTTCATAAGTTTCTTGAAGGACTCAGCTTTATACTTACAAAAAAATTATTCCATTTCGTATTCCTAGTGCACACCCGCCAACAAACAATTCTTTTCAATATTTAAAAGCATTACGTGCTAAAGGTGTATCTTTTCTAAAATATTTTAATCAGCGCCATCTGCGAGCGCGTATCACGTTTCGTTTAACCTTTAAACAAAGTGTTCATTGTTGTGAATTATACAAAACTTGTCGCTTCTTAGCGTGTACCACGCAACTTTTCTATTATTTGTACTGTCCAAGTGTTCTCTACTTTCGTTTAGCTCCCCTTAGCAACTAGAATTCCTCTACCAGGAAAAAAATATAACAAGAACATTGTGTCATGGCCATTGATTGCCTGCATGATCACTCAATTAGTAATCATAGCTTTATTATAACAAGTAGACAGTTTATAAACATTCAGCACATGCATCTGATAAAAGTTTTAATCTAAGACTATGTTATTAGGAACTTATCAATATTACTCTTCATTTCATTACTAACGTTGATATTTATGTATAACCAGTTATAGCTCCATTAGATTGGGATAATATTAATTGAAATAATTATTTTGCATTACCGCCATCTTTCAGATATCAGGCAAACCTGTTTTAAATGGAATCCAATTATTGTCTTGGGAACCAATGACAGAGCTCCCTGACACTGTGTAGGAAATAATTGACTTTCCGAGGGTCTACTTTGAAGGGCGAGAGGGACGTCGGAGAGTTGTTATTTATTAATTCAAAATAATGATAGTATTATTACGCAATACGATAAACATAATGTTTTTAAATAGAAAATCATTTATATTTTATAAATTTACATAGGCTTAACATTTATCAAAATATAACCAGAAATATTACTTTTTCTGACCGTCCCATTGTAAGTTTTACAAAATATTTAAAATACGAATATGATTTTTAAAGTGGAGAAAAGTATTTTTAATCCTTTATCGTTGCGTTTTTGTAAATAAACATAACCAAAGATTTGTATTTGTAATCCGCATTACAAAAAAAAAACATTAAAGTTACGTAATGTTCATGAAAAAAATAAACTACAGACTGTTCTTTTTTTAAATTTATCTTATCGACAAGTTACAGAAAAACCTTCACAGCATTTTTTACGGATATTCAACTTTTTAAATGTTTTTGTAAAACATGCGTACAACGGTCAGAAATGTGTAATATTTCTGATTATATTTTGATAAATGAGCACATGCAAATAAATAAAAAAACCTAAAATATTTTTCTTTTTAAAAATACCATGTTTATCGTATTGCACAATAATATTATCATTATTTTGAATGAATAAATAATAACTCTCCGACGTCCCTCTCCCCGTTAATCTATCGTCTTTCTTTTCGACGTATTTTTCAGGAGTTCTGTCAACTTGTTCAGCTCCCTTCGAAATAAATAGGGATAAATATAATATTTTGCCCATTGCTAGGTTGCATGATCACGATCACTCCCTAATGGCCGTTCTTCCCAACTCTACTAAGCAACTGTCAAGCCGAAATTTTGACTCAACGTTGTTCAAATGCACAAATACGCTCTTCCCAACGAAAATCTCGATCAAATTTACGATCAATTTAGGATATCGATTTTTGTTCCCCCTCAACAAAGGACTAGTTATAAAAAGTATCAACAGGGTCAACGAATGTCAGTGAAATGTCAAACGTCATTATTAGTACGCAGTCTATTTATCGCGATTTAAATATTGAATTACAAAGATTTATTTCCGTTTTAGACTGTCAAATTTGTATGTTTTAAATAAAACTGAAGAGAACATAACTTATTTCATTTATTATAAACTAGGTTTTGTCTTGTTTTTCACAAAAGAGAAGCGTCAAATCTCAAATGAGTGGGAGGGCACTATTTTATTTTCTATAAAAAATGTTTGGAAACAGGCAAACTGCGCGAATGCTCAACAAAACACTTGGCTGATCGGTGCCTCAGATTGATTATTTAAAAAGTTGGGAAAAACGGTTGTTAGTAATCATACTAATCATGATACTTGTAACATTTTGACAGTGTATAAACATTCGCCACACGCATCTGATAAAATACTTAAACTAAAGACACAATATTAGTAAATCATCAATTAATACAGTGATGTGCACATGCTCAAAAAGATCAAATAAAAATGATGTAATCTTTCTTGAGTATTAATATACTTTGGTGTTTATATTTGGCACACTTTGATGATAAGAGAAAAATCATTAAAAACAACTCCGCATGTAAAAAATATTCCCCTACAATCATACAAATGCCAAATTGGTGTCATAAAAAGTGTTTTTTTTTCTTATCTGAGTACTGCACACGAGATTCCCAGGTGCTCCCAATTGCCAGGAGCCCGTGAGACTACGATATCCCCAATTGAAGTATGTTGTTTGGCTGAAAGTAGTAAGGAGGGGAAGGAGATGGGGAAGAGGAAGGTGGGGAAGTACCTGGGTATTCAGATCTGGTTACCAAACACGGCTAAAGTCATTTCAAGCAACGTTTCAATTCTGAGTGGTGGATTTTCACCGGGGCAATACTGAAAGTATCTACTGCTCTGGAACGTGCTGCAAAATATACTACTTATTATTTTGAATTAATAAATTGTAAAATAACACAAATTAATCAAATAAAATTTACATGCGCGCGCTGGAATTTGAACCCGCGACCTCCTGATTCGTAGCCAGGGATCGTAATAACTCAACCACCGAGGCTGTCAGATGGTTATTAATGAATTCTTAAATACTTTAATAATAATAAAAATATATTAAAAAATTTATAATAATATGTACCTATTAATTCATTTTAAAAACTTTAAATTACAACGGAGTTCTGCAAATTAAACTTAAATACAATAATTAAAAATTAAAACCTTTTTATTATAATTTTTTAAATTATTATTTTTACTAAGCAAATTAAATTAGTACGTTTTTAAATAATAGATACAATAAATTGAAATTTGATTTGTAAATCTGAATTTTAAAGCGAAATACTGTCTCGTAATTAAATGACATCAATCATGTGAGTAATCAATGGCCTGATGTGAATGAATTTTTACTACTTTTGAAATTAATAAAGAAAAACAGTAATGCAATATTTAATTACTAATTATTTTTATTGAGACTTAAAAACCTTATTGCAATATTTAATCATTGAAGAAAATAAATTTAATTTTTTATATTTTTTTTATATGAATACCGCACAAGAGTCCTAACTGCTCCCAACCATCTGGAGCCAGTGAGACTATGGCATTCCCAATTGGGGAATGTTGTGAGGCTGAAGGTATTGTGGAGGGGAAGGAGAAGGGGGAGAGGAAGGTGGAGAAATATCTGGCTATTCAGATCTGGTCACCAAACACGGCTAAAATCCATTTCAAGCAACGTTTCAATTCTGAATGGTGGTCTTTCGCCAGGGCGATACTGAGAGTATCTTCCACTCTGGAACGTGCGCAAATATACTATATATTATTTTTAACTGAATTAATTGTGAAACAGCACAAATTAATTAAATAAAATTTGCTTGTGCACGCCGGGATTTGAACTAAAATGGAGAATAATAATGACAAATTTTGAATTTGAGATATAATATCAAAGAAGATGACATAAATTGAACTGGTCTCATTTCCTAAGTTGGTAAAGCGGTTGCCCCGGATTGGCAGAGGTCCTGGGTTCGAGTCCCAGATGCGACTGAAATCTTTTTGTTTTCTGTTGTTTTTTTCAGTTTCATTTTTCATTTAGGTTATGTTAATATTATTTTCTTTCATGATTCAAAATAGTGATGCTTACGCTATTTTCCATTTTCTGCACATGTTTGTCTCCCTCTCAAACTTCTTGTATTTTTCTGCATTGCAAAGTTTCACACAAGATTTTGCTATTTGCCACGTGGACCAATGAGGTACAGCTTCTAGCGGTAGTAACGATTTTTAAATTTTACCAGATATATATTTGAAAGATATGGATTTCAGAATTTTTTCCTCCCTATCTAGAGCGATTAAAAATTGGGGGTTTCCATTTTCCAATTGCTGGCTTTACTAGCTGTGCGCACTATATCATTGGATTATAGGTACTCTTTCAGGCGGTAGCAATGGTTATATTTTGAAAGGTGATTTTTGTGTTTATTCTCAACGTCCGCACCCTTCAAATATTTTTTTTAATGTAAGTTTTGAAGACAAGTTTTTTTTATTTAACAAAATGTGCTACTCTTTGTATGCAATTTATGATTTGTCATTTTAAGTGAAACATGCCCTTAGATACCCAATATCGACTACTCCAAACAAGATAGGAATAAAAAAATTAAGTTTTCGATTTACTTCCATTCTGAGTGTCATACATTAGTGCAATATTGAGCAAAATACTGCAGTAGTAAAGTGCATTCTAAATTAATACATATTCATAAAAAATAAAAACTCTCACCATGAAAGAGGTTTTAAACATTGAAATGGTCTCCTGCAAAATTTCAGTTACTGCCTTCTTCCTTGGAAAAAGTCGAAAGGTTCTTTCAAATGAAAGTACAAATAACTTTAAAATATTAAAAATAAAAAAATAACAAAACAAAAATTTCCTCAATTTTTTTTTCAAATAATTCTACAAGATGTTGTCAAGCATCAAATATGTTTTATGACTGCTCGTTTTAATTCAATTGTTAAAAACATTAAGATTGGCGCAGGGTGGGAAGGTCAAAGAACTGAACACGAATGGCTAGTGACCACATTTTTGTGGAAGACATAATATCCCACCCTGTAGCACCGTGATGATTAAAAAAGTTAAAATTGTAATTACTACTTTTTTTTTCAATGTTTTGATATCCACGTTTTTGATAATTATTTCTGTAATTTTTTTATTTATGTTTTTTTATTTTATTTTTTAATCATTATCACCTTTTGGCTTTTACATAGTTAACTTAAAGTATAAAGTATAGTAAGATGTAGACTATAATGGGAAATAAATGCAAGCAATGAAGAGCCCTTCTGAGAAAGAAGAAATTTCAAGAATTTCTGCAAATAACAAAGCATGAATAAGTGTCTATTGAAGGTGTATAAAAATTAAGACTGATGAAAGAAAAAATATTATTAAAATAAATTAATAATATTTCAAATTAAATGGTTTATAGTATTTCTATACATCATAAATATATTTAATTACCTATTACGTCATTACAATAGGTAGAGATTTATGTGTAATATTTTGTAGTAAGCAATAAATTTACAGAAGAACATCCACAGTGAGTATATCAGAGTAGATAAATGAGTTTGTGAGTACATGTTTGTATTGTAACAGCGATGCATTGCATATATCTGTGATATGTGCATATAAAAACCCTTAAAATTTAATATAAAATTGAAAAAGAAATATTATATTAGATTTGGGTAGTTTTTTTAAAATTTTTATTATTTTGACTTATATTACTTTTAAAAAGTGTGCTGATTCATACGTGTGTTGATTTGTCCGATTTGTCAACATTTCATCTATTTTTTTTTTAAATTTAAAGTAAATCAAATTTAATAATGTTATTAGTTTGTTAGACCACGTTGAGACAACAGGTTTTTCTTAATTGTTTTATAATGACGTGAACGTTATTTAAGCCAATGAATTTAAATGTGTTTGGTAAATCTCTGAATTATTTTAAGGAATTATATTGTTCTTGTGAATTATAAGGTTTCATGAAAATATTAAGAAGTGGAGAATAGATAATTTGTTTGGGCAGTCGATGGCGCGCTTGCAAAGCTACGATTCGTAACTGAAGCTTCGCGCGTATTTTTAAAGTATAGATTGATTTCTTGCAGTAATTTTGTAATTATTAATATCTTCTATATATACATATAAAAATCAATGTAAGTTTGTTTGTTTTTTGTCCTCGATGTTATCGAAAATCACTGGACCAGTTTTGCTGAAAATAGCACAGTTTGTTCTTATTTGTGCTGGGAAGGTTTAAAAATTACTTTGAATGAAATCCAATATGTAAAACTGTTGCTATAACGTTTTAAAATTAGTATGAAAAACATTGAACCCGCCACGTTTTATTTAGGTTAGCTCATAGGTTAGCCACAGATTGCATATTCAAAAGAAGAAGGTTTTTTTGGGTAGAGTATTTTGAAAATGTAAAACACAAGTAGGTACCCTACACAAGAACTTTATTATTTAGATATGTTTTGAAAACGTTTGGAATGAAATAAAATTTTCAAATAGTTTCTTTGTTTAAAGTTACTTTCGCTGTCAAATTAATTATGGCACCCTAATGACAAGCGAGAATTCACAACATCATAACTTTATATAGACCCGAGCAAGGCCGGGTACACATCAGCTAGTAATTTATAATAATAATAATGATAATAAAAAGGTTTATTTGTCAGTACGGCGTTATTTTACATATTTTATTTAAACATATTATACAGTTTTAGTAATTGACAAAAAGGTCACTGCTCAGCTATACACTCCGAAGCCCCGAGCGCAGCTGGTTTTCAGCAGTGCCTATAGAAATTATATGAAGTTAAAGTTACATAATAACGCTACACTTAAATAAAATAAAATAAAGATAAAAAAGCTAAATAAAAAAAAATTATGAGAGTAAAACATTGTAGGAAGTGCTCATGTCCCTATATGGAATGCACGCCTCTGACTAATACCGAGACTTGTTTAGTTTTGCTTTGTTGATAATAAATTATGTTTATTTTTTCAGAATATCTATCGAGCAGCCGTCGTAGAATATGCAGTAAAGATTTCGACAGCAAACATAGATGATCACATTCAAGGAAACGTAAAGAACTACATTTCTTACATCGAAGATGCTGCCTCCCAGGTTAGCATAATAACTACCTATTCGTCACTAATCAAAGTCCATCAAACTAATTGAAGGTTATTTTGAGTAAATTTTCCCAGAATAATTACGAATACAATAAACTTGGAAATGCGTTATATCAAAGTTAATAATGACAGGAAAATTAGTTTATCGACATCTCCAAAAATGACGAAGTTACGAGCTTTCAAAGTGAACTTGGAGAAAGCGTATACCCGTGAAGTCACGAGTCACAATTCAGTACCTATCAAAAGGAAGTAATGGATAATGCCGTGCCTATGATATCTATGGCTTCACCGGTCATTTCGCTTATCGGCCGGCCGGCGAGATTATCAACAATTTGATTGCTTATGTCTTCGATACTATTCGGTATTTTTATTTCATGTTCTAATTAATATGATACATTTTTAAATAACATGAAAATCCATTGTAGGAGACAACATCATTCTCATTTTCAGAAGTGTCGTAGGCAGATAAATTTTTCACGTGTAATATGCATAGTTTTTCTTACACAAATCAAAACATTTCATTTTCAGCCGGAATGAAACCATATCCTACTTTCTAAGCATAACTTTCATATGCACGGCTTTTTAAGCACAGTTTTTCCAAAAATTCTTCAGATTTTATAAAAATAGTATACTACACAAATTAATATTTTGATGATTAAATTTTGAGTACCTGCCTGTCTAAGGTTGCTCTCTGACGGTCCGGTGAGGAATGAACATTTCACTCGTTACTGCAGACACTGCACAGAAAAGTCAAGTTTGCTAAAGTAAGGTAACGGTTTGCAACGCAGTCCATTGAGGGACTTTTCTGCGCAGTGTCTCCAGTAGCGAGTGAAATGTTCATTCCTCACCGGACCGTCAGAGAGCAGCCTAAGAATACTTTTTATATTAAATTCACACAGGAGGCCCTGAGAAAAATAATTTCTCTCAAGGCCTATGTCATCTTTGGATATGCCGTGTGGAAGGGAAGTTCTGGGAAGGGAAAAAGGTATGAGGGCTGGGTAGGAATCTAGGGGTCAATATGTCCAAGAGTGATTGACGTTTTAATCCATCCCTTCCACTGCGGTGCAAACGCATCCGCCGCCAAGACCTGGACGAACGTCACCCCATGAAGCCGGGCACCCCTGATAAGTCACCAAACGTAGCAAGCTACTTAGGGTGACCTATGTCAGAGATGTTGGTTATCCAATGAGTGGTTCCCGGGGCGGTGGTACCCATACCCGCCTCTCAAATTGAATCTAATTTACAATATTTATGAGTTTATGAAACTCTTAAAGTTTATGAAACTCTTAAATATGGAATTGAATGTTAAAAAAATATGACTAGACGCCATACTAATTTAGATACAGTATATTCCCAAAATTTTGTTTGTTCACTAAGAAAGAAAAAAAACAATTTTTTAATTTTTAATGTATAATTATTTTATTGATGTTTAAAAACCTCATTGTAATATTTAATCATTGAATAAGATAATATTAACATGACCTAAATGAAACATGAAACCGAAAAAGAACAACAGAAAATAAAAAGATATCAGTCGCATCTGGGACTCGAACCTAGGACCTCTGTCTTACCGGGACAACCGCTTTACCAACTTAGTTAATGAGACCAGTTCAATTTATGTCATCTTCATCGATATCATATTTCAAATTCAAGACTTTGTCAATATCATCCTCTATTTTTTAATCCCATTATTGGTAAAGCGGTTGTCCCGGAAAGACAGAGGTCCTGGGTTCGAGTCCCAGATGTGACTGATATCTTTTATTCACTGCTGTTTTTTTCGATTTCATGTTTCATTTAGGTTATGTTAATATTATCTTCTTCAAAATTAAAAAAAAAAAAACAATTTTAGTCTCGAACGAAATCGGGTAGTAACTACTAGTACCTACCGACTTAAGTATTTAATTACGGGCTGCATTTCTTATCTTGCATCAAACAAGCTTGTCATTCATTGTAAAGTTTGATTAATCCCTATAATCAATCATTCTTATAACTTAATGAATTAATAATTGTTTTATTATCAATTTATTTGTGATTGTCACAACGAACTGAACATTTCTCTTTTAGGATGTGGATATAATCTTATTTCCCGAGTCTACATTGAACAATGGATTCACCGCAGACAGAAATCGAATCATCGATTATGCTTTTGTTATACCAGACCCAAAAGATCAAGTTTCACCCTGTGACACTGGGAATTCCGAATTTCATCAGGTGAATATTTTCATATTATTATGAGTTTAGTAGGAACCTTAATTAATAGAAAAAAGGGAGATAGAGCATGGTAGCGTGTCAAGCTATTACCAAAATGCAAAAACTATCAAAGCGGCAGAGCCAATGGAAGGTATGTAGGTACAAACAAGAGCGGGGCACCGCATAGTATGGATTAACGATGTTGGCAACACTTTAGTGCACTTGATTTTGTACTAACACTAATAATAATATTAAGTAAAAGAAAAACTTTGTTTTGAACAACTAATTTATTTTAAATTCATCACCGAGCAGTTTCGGTAATTCCAAGCTTCATCAGGATAAAATTTAAAACTAGACAAAAAAACATATAGTGCGTACATATATAGGTGAGACATACAAAATACAATAAGAGGGAGACAAAATATAAAACGAAACAGTGGAACAGTGTGACAGGGATATGCTTACATGGAATAGAATGAAACAGGATATAAAAAAAGAGATAGAATGTCAAAGATGGCGGGTATTAAGAAGAAGTGGGAAATTTTGAGTTAACGGGAAATATTTCCAATGCTAGCTGAAGTACCCGGCATTGCCCTGGGTTATTAATAGTTTTGAGTAAAGTTTGATATTCCCTACCCCTACCCCTACTCCTACTCCTGCTCTCTACCCCTACCCAGTAATTTACCTCTTATTTTGAATGTCAAGAAGTGTGCAAAATTTCATCAAGCCAAGAATAAAAGTGTAGATTTGTATACATAAATAATGTGTGTTTTTATTTTTATTATTCCAGGCGTTGATATCACTCTCCTGCCAGGCACGCTCTTCCAAGATGTATCTGGTCATCAATGTATCCGAAAAGAAGGCTTGCCCTGAAGTATTAGATGCACGTCCCTGCTCTAAAGATGGCTACAATCTTTTCAACACTAATGTTGTGTTTGATAGAGATGGAAAAATAGTCTCAAGGTAATTAATCACCTCGTCTATGATACTAAATATTGAATCATAAAAAAATCACGATACGACATTATAATTAAACTCCATCCATCATTATTTCCATTAATAATTGAAGATAATATTAACATCTCTCAAAATGAAACATGAAACTGAAAAGACACATAAAGGAAAACATAACGGCAGCAACTGGGACTCGAACCCAGGTCCTCATGATCTATCCGAGATCTTAGACAGTGGGGTTTATAAGCTTCAATAAGTTATTCCAAAATTGAATAAAAAAATGTAATTTGTTGGAAATTACATTTTTAAGCTTTGAAACATGTAAATTTCTTTGGAATGGTGGATAGAATAAAAAAGAACACAAGAAATCCGATGTGGCCGTGTTTCGTGATCCAAAAGTCTGGCCATTCGGGCCTTAAATTTCTAATATAAAAAATTATTTCATTTCGATCAAATGGAATGGTAATATACAATGCAGGCAGTGTAGACCGAGCGTTGTATTTTCATTGGCTCTCTCACTGCTAGAACCAAGTCAAAGGCACACGGGCTTCCATTTAAATCTATGTGGAAAGTACTTTTAGTGTGTATTCTTTAGAGATGCCATATTTTTATACATAAAATTTGGATTCTCCTTAATAGAGTCTAGTTCATAACTCAATATTACCAAAAGGTGGATATACAACGTCGTGGTTTTAAACCATCGATAATATGGTATGATTTTCTTTTGTGCTTTATGAGAAGTCATTTCTTGCCAATATTAGCTGCCATTTGATCGGGTAAAGTGTTGACGAGTTCAATAAAAATAATCAGAAAGAGCGTACCCTTAAACTATTATCTGAAATTTGATGCACTTTTGCCATTTTAACACATAAGAAATAATAACATTATTTCAAGGTTTTTCCGCTAGGGGCTAGAAGCCTCCACCTTTTCATGCATGTAATGTGGTTTAACTAATAAATCTCTTTATAATAATAAAACTATAACGTAGTTTCAGCAGTATACAACAGGCAAGAGTTGTATACTGCCCTGAAGAAGCTACGGTAGTAGCGAAACCCGGTCGGCTAAAGTATAAATAAAAGTGATGTAAAACAAAGTTATTGTTTTATTGTATAAATTATAATGTCACATCACCAAGTTACCGCTCCATATGAAAATAATAAATCTCTGTTAAATGGCATTGGGGAATATACGTTTTTCACCTGATTTCTTTTACTTACACGTACGCTCTTTAACCGGCCATCCTTTGGGTTATTATTCAAAAAGTAGGTAAAAAAGATCAGGTTTTTTTCATTAGATTTCGCAATTACAATACGTGTAACTTGTATGGGAGAGACGAAAATACCCGAACACATCCGTTAGCTTCGGCTGACCTCGAAATACTAAACGAGATGACGCACGAACAAAATTGACGTATACGAATGTTTTGTGGGTTGCAGGTATAGCTTTTTTTGTACCTGAATGTACGGGATACGACTTGTTGCGTTCGTAGCGTCCGTATCACGTATGTTCGTATGGGTAATGCGATTAAACTTATAAACTTAATAATATGAAATTATAACGGGTTAAATTGGGAAGTTGACTTATAAGAAGTGGCTTATAAAAATTTTGACAATGTATCCGACAATTGCAAAATTAATTCCATTCAGTGTGTAAAATTATAGATGTCATTTTTTTCTTACAAAAAATGGTATTATTATTGAAGTCTTATGATTCTATAAAATGTGGTAGTCTTTTTGTATGAATGTCTACAAAGTTTACTAATGCCCTGTTCATATTGAGAGCAAAAAGTAACCTGGCATATTTTTTAAGCAAATGACGCATTGCTATAGAAACAATGGAAATTATCTGCGACATTCTTTCTTTCCTCCATGTTGCTACTTTCTTCACTCCTAATATGAATAGATCATAACAGATTGATAATTATACAGGGTTATTCAAAATGATGGACTTAATTTTGTACCGCTTATTTCCTGAATTATATGTTATATACGAATGATGAGAGAAGGACCGAAAGTTTCGAATCCCACTGCTAAATCGCTCATATTTACGCAAACGATAGCTAGAGTGCCCGCGCCGCCAAGCAGCCATTTCGTGTCAGTTATGAGTAAAATGGCTACTATGCAGTACAAGGTTTTCTGTGTTTATGAGAACTGTATAACTAAGTGGGCAACTCTACTGCAGCGTACTTTTCGGCTTTCGTCTACGTTTTAACATTGAACCTCCAACTAGAAAGAGCATTTGTCATTGGTATCATCAATTTGAGCAAACTAGATGTCTCTATAAAGGAAAAGGCCCGGGCCGACCGTGTGTATCAGAGAGAATGTACGAAATTGAGTTAAACTGGTGCAAAATAGATACTTCAGAAACATGAAATTCCGATGTAGAAGACAACCTTATTGGTTTGAATAGATAATATGCAAATTTGTGCTAAACGTAAAAAGAAGAAACTTCAATATCTTAAACGCATCACGAAGAGCAAAAAATAAAAGATTATCCAACAGATAACTCAAGGGATAAAAAAATTTGTAGAGAAAGACGCCGAACCTCTGGGCTTAAAACCTGTGTCTGGTACGGTTATTGTTCCATTGGGTGGTTTCAAACGGTAACCTGTAGGATGAAAATTTTCTTGATGGAAGCCTGATTCCCGCTTGCAGAGCCGGACTCCTTACATTTGTTTCCAGCGCTGTCCGGTTCAACACCTTCCTTCACTGTCCTAGTACTGCGTCTTCTGATATTTAATTATTTAGTGTATAGTATAAGTATTTAATAAATCAAGCATTATTATTCGAGTCATTTTAATACCTTCCTTCACCAGGTAATACAGTCATTCATACATATGCACCTCCTTCATTACATTGGTGACCCCGACGTGATGAACAAAATGCCCAGATAAATCGCCTTACCTTTCAAATGTTGCCAGAAGTTGAATGTGGCCTGCATATAAATATAATTTATCTTGATTTTAGTGCTTGGCTACATTACTTTAGAAGAAAAATTAAACAAGTTAATTTTTATTAATTGATAAACTAAAGTTTTTAAGACAAGATTTTTGTGCATAGCGCAAAGGGTAACAATTATTTTTATAAACAAAAATTATTAACCTGAAACACTCATCCAAATTGAAAAAACCTTCCGAGAAATGATAAATGTCGCCGACAGGACTCGAACCTGCACCCTTCTGATTGCCGGTCAGATGCTCTGACATCAGACATCAGACTCAGAGCATCTGACCGGCAATCAGAAGGGTGCCGGTTCGAGTCCTGTTGGCGACATTTATCTTTTCTCGGAAGGTTTTTTCAATTTGGATGAGTGTTTCAGGCTAATAATTATTGTTTATAAAGTTAATTTTTGTTTACAGGTACAGAAAATATAATTTATTCGGTGAGGCAATGTATAACACAACAATGGCGCCAGAAGTAGAAACCTTTTCAACAGACTTCAACGTGACGTTTGCCCATCTCATTTGCTTCGACTTGATGTTCAGCCAACCCTCCCTCGCGGTGCTATATGAGAGGGAAGTCAGGAACATCATCGCACCCATGATGTGGTACTCCGAATTACCTTTCTTGACTGGTAAATATCTCAAAAATGTTGTAATTATTGAAAAATTGTGATAATAATACCTTATTGCAAACAAACGGACTAAATGATGATTCATTTGCATAGTTCATCCATTTTACATAGTTCACCAATTTTATGTAAATTTAATACAGTTCATTGATCTACTCAGTTCATTCATAATAATTTGTTCACTCACTTGTTTGCCTGTTTTGTTCATTGTAGTCTATTCACAGTTTATTAATTTACATGATTTATTCACTTGTTCATTTAGTTTATTTACTTGTTTCGTTCATTTCACTCACTGATTTAATTCATTCTCTTGTTTATTTAATTCACCGATTTAGTTTATCTGTGTAGTTAGTTGATCCACTTATTTAGTTTATTTACTTGTTTAGTTAATTTCCTTGATTATTTCATGCTCTGGTTTCAATCATTGTTCAGGTCTATCCCCTATTTATTTAATTCCCGAGTTCAGTTCATTCATTTTTTTAGTTTATTTTCTTGTTAATTTCATGCATTGGTCTCCAATCATTTGTTCGGGTCTATCCCTTGTTTATTTCATTCCCAAGTTTAGTTCATCCATAGGTTTAGTTTATTTACTTCTTTAGTTCATTCACATATTTAGTTCATTCACCTGTTTACTAGTTCATTCAATTGTTTAGTTAATTAATTTGCTTGATTAATTCCTTTCGTGCATATAGTTTGTACATCCTGTGCAGATTTTGAATAATCAATAAATTATTTATTGAATTTTCAGCTGCCCAGTTCCAACAGTCCTGGGCTTACAGTCACAACGTCAACCTCCTGGTGGCCGGAGCCAACAGTCCAAGATCTGGCTCCGGAGGCAGCGGGATATATTCTGGAAGACAAGGAGCTGTGGCAGCCTTCATCACTGGAAATCTGGATAGCAGCTTACTGCTGGCAACACTGGATGGGGATCTGCTTAGTAACAGTATGAATGATTTTTTTTTCTACATTACACAGGAGGCCCTCAATATGTCATCTTTGGAGATGGTATGTGGAGGGTATTGTTACAGAAAGGAAGGAGAGGAAGTTTTGGGTAGAAAATAGGTATGAGAGCGTATCAATCCATCCCTCCCACCGCAGTGCAAGGCGATGGGTCGAGAGAGTCCGGCTGGAGAGATCAAGAGGTCTCCCTCAACCGGCCTCTCTCGATCCAGCACACCACGCAGCTGGTGGGCAGACGCATCCGCCACCAAGACTTAAGCAAACCTCACCCCATGAACCCTGAGACCCCTGCTTAGTCACCTGCCGTAACAAACCACTCGGGGTGACCTATGGCGGAGGTGTTGATGATCCAATGAATGATTCCCAATACCCGCCTCCCAAATTGAAAAATGCTAAATGAAAAAATACTGATAAAATATTATGTTACACGGATTCACTAATATTTTAACTCATATAAATGTGTTTAGGATTATATGTGTAATTAAACTAAATTCTTTTGTTTTCAGTACCGCAGAGATTGGACATTGTTAGTATAGAGGCGCAGGAGATGAGCATGCTGCGAGATCACTTGGACCGTTATGCCTGGAAGCCAGTGGACCTCTCACTTAGAGAAGGAGCCACAACCAGCATTTGTCACTTTGATTTCTGCTGTACCGTATTCACAAAGGCTTCGGTTCTTTCCGGTAAGAAAAACTACATCAAAGTACTTGCAATGTAATGACCATGTGACTGATGTCTAGTATGAAAGGCTATATAAGAGAGTAAGAATAAAGAACTATAAAAGAGTTTTCCAGTGTCTCTTCATCATCATCTTTTTTTATTACACTTTAAATGATACGCATATAACTGAAGTAGAATCTATTGTCCTTGATGGTAATAAGAAAACCTTATATGTGGGATAAATTGGGTCAATTTTCAAATTCAGTCTTCAAGGTACTGAAAAAAACAAACTTCTTAAGAGGAATGGCTGCGTGCCCTGTTTCATAGAAAACTTAATTTTGAATTTGGGGCAAAATACCCACCGAAACTGAATCATATGTGTGTTTGTTTTTTTTTAATTTTTTTATTTTTTTATTTTAAAGGTATTATAAATATGTAATACGGATTAGAAGTATTTTTTGTTTTAAATTATGAAATACAGGCCATTAAAGAAATCAATTTTTCATGATTTTAGAGACAATTTTCAAAATTATTTGCAGGTTTATGGTAATTTTTTAAAAATTGTCATATTTGCCATATAAATTTTATTGCATAAAATAAAATAAAAAACAACACACCTTAAAAAAAACGTTATTTTAAATTATGTATGGCAAATTTGTGTTCCGACGTAAATTGGTCATTTTTAATTTAAATTTGAGTCCATCGTAATGCTTATTTTAACACTTTTTAATTTTATATTCCGTTATATTTTCATAGTAGACGGGGTAAAAACCTTTGTTTTTAAATCACCATTAGCTACCAAATAATTGCTAAAGTTGCCTCTGAAATCGCAAATATTCGATTTATTTACTGAACTTTATTTTGTAAGTTAAGAAAAAAATTTAAAATGCATCTAATCGTACTAGATATTTGCTATATTCCTTTGATGAAAAAAAAGATCATTCTGTTTAGGTGAGTATTTTGGCCTCAAACACAAAATTAAGTTTTTTATGAAACAGGGAGCGCAGCCGTTCTCCTTAAGCATGAAAACTTCTTAAGCTAGTCTCACTATAATTCGCATATCAAAACCTTTCCGCAATATAAAGGCTCTGTACTCCCTTTACACCGCATATATCCACCCTCACTTAGAATACTGTACAACAATATGGACACCTTTATTACCCTATATTGAAAGAATCGAAAGCATTCAATATAAATGCTTAAGTACATAAGTTATAAATTAAATTTACACTTTGCAAATAACACCGATCGATCGTTAAAATTTCACAACTTCATCACGCTTCAAACACGATGTTTAATGAAATCTTATTGTTTATACTTATTAATAATATAGCCTGGACTCGCCAGAGCTCATCAATTTTATAAAATTTTACATACCATCAAGACCAACCAGATAAACTGTTTTTTTTTCATTTGCCCGCATGCTGGACCAATCTTAGGATGCATTCTCCAATTCCCCGTATTTGTGCGCAATATAAAGCACAATTTAACAATATCGACATTCTTCACAATACTCTTTCAAAATATTGAACCGAAGTAATGCGTACAACCACAAATTGATGCACGAGTATAAAATGTATCGAGAGCATCTCCAATCCCGATCCTATCTTCCTCCTCCCCTTTTGGGGGAAAGGGGAGGAGAAAAAACAAAACAAGAAGGAGGGGTCCTTCTTGTTTTTTTATTTTCTCTTGTTAGCTTCATAAATAAAACACCCATATTTAGCCAATGTAAACATAAGAAACTTTCTTGGCTTACCTTTTGTTTAACTTCCTATGTTTCTTTCTTACAAAAAACAAAAATCACCTATCCCTCGAGATAATAATGCATTGTGTTAATTACGATCTTTCAACTATTATTCCTCCATCCCAATTCGCAGTATGATTAATGTTGTAAAGAAACCATGATGGGTAACAAATATAAGATTATCCATGGAAAGATATATTTAAAATTTCCCTGATAATAGGCAACCTCCGATAGGAGAATGCCTTACAAGACTCACTGCTGTGAAATGTTTTCATGCAAAATTTTATGAGAACGAGGAAGTTTTTTTAAATGGATTAAATTGTTTACATGAAATTTGGTTTATTGCACAATGGATTTAATATTGTAAAATTACTCTGATGTTAGGCAGGCCCAACAGGAAAACAGTTGGGTTAATATATTTTGTTTGATGCTTTCAGGTGGCCCGAATGACGGACATTACACCTACATGGCCGTTGCATTTGATGGAGTACGAACCTATTCTGGAGTAGCCACTGGAGGGGTTCAAACTTGTGGACTGATTGCTTGCACTGGGAGTGATATTGGCTCTTGTGGAAAAATGTAAGTATTTTTTTTTACAGATAAAAAAATTGAATTTAATAAGTTCTATAGAGGCGCTAATATAGCATGTTGCCAGAATTTTGACAAAGCTACCTG
The DNA here is from genome assembly GCA_022606495.2 of Halesus radiatus. NCBI lineage: Eukaryota > Metazoa > Arthropoda > Insecta > Trichoptera > Limnephilidae > Halesus > Halesus radiatus. The sequence goes on along the minus strand of JAHDVE020009541.1, from coordinate 65,868 downwards.
TGCAGTTAAATATCATAGACGTCAAAATACTGGCAACATGCTATGCTACCGCTTCTAGCGGCCCGTGCTATAGGCTTCTAGACGGTGTTGCTGTTGTAATAAATATTTTATCTTCTTTGTAAACAATTAGGACAGTGTGCGACCAGCGAGACTTTAAATGTTAATACAATCCTAATGGCCTTTTTAAAAAATATATATATATACATGACCAAAAAAGGACTAAAATCATATGTTGGTCACCTAATATTTATATTTTGATATTTCGACTAGCATTAAGATTATAATTCGCAGAAAATTTATTAAAATGTATGGAAAAATCCAATTCATACAACTCGGGCCGCTAGAGGGCGCTAGTGTAGTATATTGCTATCTAAATGTATGGTAAATTTCAAGAGCTGTGCTTATTAGTATTTCTACAGTATTTGCTTAACTTAAACCAAAAGTCAAATGATTACAATAGCTCAAGTTACTTAATTCTATTCCCCTTTGCATACCCTTTCACTTAGTTCTATTTACCACTCCGATTATGAATACAGTGAAACTCTCTTATAAGGTTTTCCAAGGGACCGGAAAAAAACTTGTGGGATAAATTAGACCAATTTTCTAATTCTACCTTCAAGGGGACCGAAAAAACCAAACTTCTTAATGGGCGGCACCCAAAAATACACACTCTGTAGTCTGCTAACGCAAGAAATACTATGAATGATTTGTCTGTAAATTCTAATCAGAAAATGTATAAGGTTTCAATAGACAAAAATCCTCAAACTGTAATTTTTTTTAATTCTGTATGATTTGCATACCTACTGGAATTTCAGATAAAACATTCAAAATTGCCTATGCTGGTTTTCAAACTACACCTGTTTTCAGACATTTTAGTTAGGAAACTACGAAGTGATGTTTGGGGTCATTTTTGAGTGCTGATCCTCAAACGAGTTTCACTGAATTCTATTATTTACTTCTTCGATGTTTGTTGTTAATTTAACTTTAGTCCTGACAAATGAAGGAATCCTTCAAACCAATTGACCTGAATTACATATTTAAACTGAGGAAATGAAGTAATTAACTGAATTATTATTTATTACCTACCTATTATTATTTATTTAATTATATTAGCTTATACTATTTGCATATTTTTATTTACTTATTATTATTTACCTATTTTTATTATTATGTAATTATTACTAATTACTTATTATTACATATGTCTTATTATATGCTTATTACTATTTACTGGTTATTATTTACTTATTATTATTTATTTATTATTATTTACTTATTAATATCTACTTATTATTATTTACTTATTATTATTTACCTATTATTATTTACTCACTACTTCTTGTTAACAAAAATACGGTCACCCCATGATTGCGGCTAATTGGAGTACAGATACATTCTGATAGTTATTTGGGTTACAATGAAATTATTTTTGTTGTAATCTATAAATGTACGGACCAATTAAAGATTTACTGTAGATTTTTTAGTTGTTTATAGTTTGAATAACTTGTAAAAAAATATAATATATCATTTCACTAAAATTGGAAAGTCGCTCATCTCAACACAAGACTCTCCTAGTGAGATGAGTGGCTAATGTATTTGTTTTTTAAATTTAAGAATAAATAAACATTGTGAAATTTGGTTTCAGGTTCACCAATACTTCACTGGGAGGCAACGTGGACTTTGAAGAAATATCAATTTTTGGCACCTTCAGAAAAACGAACTCTACTCAATTCCCAGTTTCACTGAAAAGAAACTTATTACCCCTTCCATCAAACGAAATAGATTATCAAAACACAGAATCAGAAGTTGATCCCGAAAATACTAACATAACCATGAAATTAATTAGAAAATCTGATAACTTGCTGACTTTTGCAGTGTTTGGTAGAGACTTCTCCAAAGATGGTCTACCAGTTTCAGATATTATGAAAGTTTCCAGAAATGTATACGCAGCTCAAAGATTGGTTTCTCGAGAAATTGGAAAAGAAAATTCTGAAAGCGCAATTGAATATATTCTCTTCAGATTGCAAGTTTTGATATTCATTGTTTCGGTTTACTGTTTGGAGCAAATGTAATAAATCTGGATAATGTTTCAACGATCAAAAGATATTGGATACCTGGAAAAAACTGTGGACTGTGGACTCTGCAAAATGGGAGATTATCATATCTTATTAGATAGATGAGGATCTTTCGAACATAGGCATCGGATGGGAATGCTGTGTTTTTCCTACGGGAATTTCCCCGCAACACTGCTGCACAACCGGGCAGCATTTGTACATATACGGTTTGCATTTACAGCATGAAAAAGGCTCGTTTTTATAATCTGTTCTTGTGTACAATAGCTCAGATATGAAACAACTTGCCAGCTTTAGTGCTTCCTCATTCCTGAAACAAAAACTTCTTCAAAACCAAGGTTCACCTTTTTTTTTTACAATATGTCATATTTGGGGATGCTGTGTGGAGGGTGTTTTTAAGGAAAGGAAGGAGAGGAAGTTCTGGAAAGGAAAAATGTATGAGAGGTGGGTAGGAATCTGGGGGTCAGTGTGTCCAGGAGTGATGGACGTATTAATCCATCCCTCCCAATGACAGGCGATGTGTTGACAGTCCAGTTAGAGAGGTCAAGGGATTCCTTCAACCGGTCTATCCCAATCCGGCCTGCCGCACAGTTATTGGGCAGACACATCCACCACCAAGACCTGAACAAACCTTCCCCATGAACCCAATCATCCCTTTTAAGTCACCAAACGTAGCGAATCGCTCGGGGTGACCTGTGGCAGAGGTGTTGGTTATCCAACGAATGGTTCCCGGGGCGGTGGCACCCATATCTGTCCCCCAAATTGAATCACCACTTACGCCTCCTCAAGAAGACCCTCTGCACAGCATCCTCAAAAACCACATCGGCCTTGAGGAAAAACACTAAGAAAACCTCGGGGTCTCCTGTGCGGAATTAATATGTGCGTATATTAAAAAAGACAAGATTGGAAACTGCTTAAGTTTCATATTTCATTGTCAAATGTCATCTGCTAGTTATTCTACGCACCCAGCGTAGTCCCATTTGAGTGTAATAATGTAATCAGCTCTTTCATCTTATTTCTAAACTAAACTCTTCTTATTTTTTTCTGTCTTACAACGACAAACCTAGCATCTTACAATAATAAGTACATAAATAATTTATTTTCAAATTATTAATATTTAAAAATTTTGCTTAAAATTGACCATGTGCATATTTATTATTATCTGTGATATTATTTAATGTTTATAATAGTTTTATAGTTAAAGAGAAGATGATGTACATAAAAATAAAAAAATAGAATAAATCAGTACTAAACAATTTATTTTTTCAAGAAACCCATTTTCACAGCGTTTTTACTTTGATCTTTGTTTATGTCAAAGAGATTGAAATATCTTCGCTTTAACTGAAATTTCCCTGTTTCTTCTTCGTATGGTGGAGGAAAGTTGGTGGAGGTCATAGTGGTGTGCTGAGGTTATTGAACCAGTCGACTGCATCGGGAGTCACTTGGTTCAGCACAGATGTGCCATCGGGAAACTGATGAAGGAGACATTCTTTTACGATGTGTTCTGTTGTTTGAATATGTCCACATTCACAATGTTCGGAATCCTTTAGCCCCCATTTATGCATCATGTACGCACAACGGCCGTGATTGCACCGGTTGTGGTTTGATGAGGTCCACGTCGTCCAAGGGAGAGAGAACCCCGGCAATTTAATAGTAGGGTCTACAACGAGATGCTTGTTTTTCACGTCCGAGGTCTGCCACTGAATTCGCCATGACTCTTCAGGGGAGTATCGTGATAGAAGCAGTCTTTCACCTTCAGTCCATAAAGGTTTCCTGGACGTCAGGCGGCTGGCCGGGAGGTTTGCAAGATCATCTTGAAGTGGAATATTACTATTCACAACCTTTTTGTATTCCGTGAGGGTTGCTGTCTGCTAAGAAATTGCTACAATCAATGATATTACAAACAAACATAGACACGTTGTAGAGCTCTCAAAGTGGCAAGCAAAAGAGACGGTAATTGCCATAGTTTGATTTCGATCAGATTTAGTATTAAATTGACACAAGTCGCTGTTGCACATGAGGTTGTGCGCTATCTCCAACCAATATACCCTTGTGTGCGATAAGAAAGTGTTTCCATTACACGGCAAGCAAGTAAAGGTCAAGAAATAACATTTCATTCTTTAATAAACACAAATTACTTATTATAAATAAGACAATTATTTTGATTGTTTCCTGAAGAATTTAAAAGAGTGAGATAATTAATGTAGCAAGACAAAAGTACAAGGACAACCTACTGGAAGTAGGTCGTCTCATTCAGTGTTCCGTATTCGTCTAAAGCATAGGTTCCCAAACTATTTTCCCCGTGGATCCCTTTGCCGTTCTTTTATTTTTCCCCCACCCTGTCTGTTCAAAACTTCGATACAATACTGAACACGTATTTATTCACTCCGCGATGCATTGCTCCTGGTATGAAAATTTGTAAAAACTTGCACATGAACATACCTGCGTGGACGTGATTTGCTTTAAGTGTCCAGTAGGCTTGTCAAGCGAAACTTACTACGGTGCTTTACTATGCGTATATCTAAACAAACTCCGATCCGTGGACCCTCATTTACTTCTCGTGGACCCCCTTTTTTACTCCCTGCCATGGACCCCTTGCAAATCTATATGGACCCCCAGGGGTCCGTACGGACCACTTTGGGAACCTATGGTCTAAAGCGAAGTGTCATCTCATTAAGTAGGCCATTCATAATGGTTTTACCAGTATACTATTCGACAATAATAATTGTCAATCATCTTGATCCTAAAAATTACACAACGCATTATCAGAAAGCAAGCCACACACAACATTAAATCAGTTATCGTGGAATCAGAATCGGTTGATACCTCCAAAAATCACAAAACCAGGGGAAAAGTAGTTTAGGCAGATTATAAAATTCAGAAATTGGGAAGGTTATACATTTTTTTCAGTTATTTTTAGTTTTTATTTTGTTATAACGTGTCTATGAGTTTGTAATGTCATTGGATACAATTGTATTTTCCACAGTACAAGCACTTTTGTCTAAAATAATAAATTTGTAAATATTAAAATACACACATACGATTCCCACATAAAAAACGTTTTTATGCATAAAAGCTTTATTCACTCAGTCCTTAGAAAACTGAAATAACAAAATGGCGTAATTTGAAACCCACATAATATTTGTGTCGGACGTGTTTGCCTCTCCCACAGTGTTTTGACATATATGTACAGTGTACAGTGGAACCTCTCTTAATGAGTAATTCGCATAACGAGCAAAAAAAAATGTGAAAAAATTGCTCCCCTAATGAGCGACATTTCGCATAACGAGTGACGCAGAAAGGGGAAGTCACATAACGTATGACACACTTGTGAGCCGGGACTTCCACGTCATTGCGTCAGTCTGTGTTTAGCACTCGTACCGTTAGCACGTTAGTGTCGCATGTGATCACACATTTTTCTAAACTTATGTTCAGACATTATTTGTATTTTTTTTTGTGCAAAGTTTAATAACCCTTGCAAAAATGTACCCGAAGAAAAAACCACAAGAAGATAACCATAAGAGAATAAAAGTAACCGTAGAAATGAAATGTAGAATCATTGAAAAGCGAGAAGGTGGTGGTTTTTTCCACTAATTTATTTTCGGCCGGACCGGTTTCACCCTATCACGGGCATCCTCAGACTGGTACAATGAATACTAAATCTACGGTATATATATAGCATGGATGTCGGGAGTGAGTTTCCTGCTTTCTAATATTGTTTTTATTATTTGAAATTTATTTTATTGCTGACGGTACTGTTTATTATGTTTTTAAAAACTACTTTCGGGATGGTTTATTACCCTCTGGAAGACGGATTACAGTGTGTTTATTTACTGAATCTATGGGTTTTTTTTTAAATTATATAAAGTCATTCGTCAGCTTTTATTTGAACGGATGGTTCTTTCTAGTTTTGTTATTTCCCTGTGACTTCCGTCTTGTTTGCTAAGATGAACTTTTATAAGTGGTAGAACTTTGTATGACCGTATTAAAAATGAGAAAATTCTAAAAGAATGTAAGGCTAATGTAAGCATAATGGTTAAGATTAAGGGATCCTTAGATGGTTTGGGCATATAGTGGACAAACGAAGAAAGGAGTAGAAGGAGAATATATGACGTAGAAGTTAATGGTAGAAGAAACCAGGGACGCCCGAGGAAGACATGGCATGATCGTGTGAATCAAATTGAGCCAGTGACCGGTCAGTGGCTGAGTTGGCATTGCACTGGGTCCCACCCAGGTGTCGTGAGTTTAATTCCTCGGCTGGCTAAGTTTCCAATCACGACACAAGCAACATCTTCCGCTTACTGTGGTGGTAGTAGATTTTCAAATTTTGTCAGGTTATTCTAACGTGGAAATCTTTGTCTTTCTTTAAAAAAAAAATACTTGAGTCAGGCCATGTCAAGAGTGGGAATAATAGAAGTATGTACGAGACGATGTATGAATGTGAATGAAGCAAGGAGTAAGTGCCGAGACAGAGTCGTGTGGCGGTCTATCCTCTCTGCCTACCCCTGCCGGAAACAGCATGATGGTTAGTTAGTTAGTAAAAAATTACGTAAGTAAAAGTTTTTTTTTTCATTTATTTTCAAAGCATTTATTTTCCAATACAAATGGACACTCATTGCAAAAACATACTCAAATTTTAAGCCAAGACTTTTACAAAAAACTTACAAATAGATTTCATTATTTCTACCCACCAGCTTATTTTAATTATAGTAATAATTACATTTAACAGATATTTTCCAAAATACTCAAATCATTATTTTAAAGTTACCTAGCACATTGATTTGCAACTGACGCAAGAAAATAAAATAAATAAATTCTTAACACGCCAAATCTCAATTTTAAACCTAAAAACTCAATATAATCGTGATATCTTTTTATAAGCTAAGATTGTGATTATTTTTCAAATTACTTTTATTCACTGTGCATCTGAGATAAATAAAAATGTACTGTTTTTTTGTTTTCATTTCTCGCGTGTACATTAAACATAGGTAGATGTAGACACCAAATTAAGAATACAAATTCATTCATTTTTCTTCTGTCGTATTAAAAATTGTAAAATACAAATACAACATGTGCCACATTCCATCCAAAGTCAGCAATAGTTTACCGAAAGTGGCTGAAGACAACATTAAACATAGGCAGAGACCAAGTTAAGAATACAAATTCATTCATTTTTCTTGTCTCATTAAAAATTGTAAAATACAAAGGAGGATAACGATTACCGAATATGACCAAACCCAACACATGCCATATTCCATCCAAAGTCAGCGATAGTTTACCAAAAGTGGCTGAATACAACAAGCGCCATATTCCGCTTGGATATGGCGCTTCAAGTCAGCTGAAATTTGCCGAATATTACCAAATTCCATCCAAAGTCAGCTGAAATTTGCTGAATATGACCAAATTCCATCCAAAGTCAGCTGAAATTTGCTGAATATGACCAAATTCCATCCAAAGTCAGCTGAAATTTGACGAATATGACCAAATTCGGTCCAAAGTCAGTTGAAGTTATAATAAATACAATACAATAGATTTTATAAGACGCATTGAATAAATTTAGAACAATATTGGGAAATTCATTCATCCAATCTTTTACACCAATATCTTGATGTCTAATGTACATACATGGATAAATCTAATTAAGGGGTAATGCCACTCTAGTCCCAGGAAAATAAGTTTAATTAAAAAAAAATAATTAGGGTAATATAGCAAATGAAATACAAATTCTGATTATAAGCTTTCATCGTACACACTTTCCAGAATATGTACAATTTTTTTTACATATTGGTGGCGTCAGAGATCACCAAAAGAAGCCCTCCCCTCACAGACTATCCAATTTTTTAATGGGCATAAAAACCAAAAAGTTTTAATTTTTACATAATTATCTTGAGAAGTATGTGCAGAAAAAAAATACCCTTTTTTGTAAAATTAGGGAAATTTTGAAAAAAAAATGACTTCACATAGAAAATGTGGTAAAAAAAGATTTTTAAGCTACAGTTAAAATTTCAAGTGAATTGATTGAAATCTGCAGAAACTGTTTCCGGCCTGTTTGAAAACTGTAGTTATATGCATTTTTTAGTTTCACATGGGAAAATTTTATAAAAAATGTATTTACATATCTTTAGTCTGCAATGCCTGCACTATAAATTGACCTACGTTGACGTTCTCCTCGTCTTCCTGCCCTTTCTCCCTTTATAAAACTTATTGTACCTTATTTCTAAGACTATAAGGCACCATTTAAACAAAAACAAAAAAAAAAATCTCCAAAATCCTAGAGTGGCATTACCTTTAACCTCTTGAAACCTGGATATTAGGCTGACAAATCACGAGAAACCGGAGCATTTGGCGCGTTCACGTCGCCGTCCCCAAAATTATTGTAATTTCGTAATTACTCACTTGTTTTTTGCAAAATTATGTTTTTATAAATGGTACATTATTACAAGATAATGTCTTTGTGTATTTATGAAAATTGTATGTAGGTATATATCATAAGTAGTTTTCCCAGAATAGCTTCATACATTTAGAGAAATTATTTCTCATATTACAAAAAAAAGATAAATAAATAAATACAAAAATATTTTTGAAGCTTTACTATATCTTCCATACTCTTGTGGTGTTTATCAGGTAGAAGTCAAGTATTCATTACATCAATATAAAAAAAATGAAACAAAACATGACACTTGTACATATATGGGCAATGGAGGTGAACTCTGATATCGGCGACGACTCGGGATATTATTTATGCTTTCAGTTGGTGAGTCGTGTGTGACAAACAAGAATATTTAAAACATTGTATTATTCATTTTCCATTAGAATAACATTTATTGTACTGTACAAGCATATTTTAAGGCTCAAAATCGATTGAAAACATGGCCAACCCGAATCGGTGTCATAATGCGTGTTAACGGGTAATATTTTAATTTGCATTCATCAAAACACCTCAGAAGCACAGAGCATTCATTAAATGAACCAGAAAGTGAGACAGCGATTTCATCGTTGGGGTAAATCCTAATTAAAATAATTATCATAGATAATATTACACTTTATACTTTGTGTCAACATGGAAATACAATAAAATATATTATAAAATGGCTAGTATTTACAAGATAGAGGTATCGGTTAAACGATAAAAAGGTTATTTCTTAAGTTAATTGTGTTGTTCCAAGTTATTTGTTCTTTATAACGTTGTTGAATCTGATGGTTTTCATTGTTATTATATCATGCCTCACGATTGCTGAGCATTTTTTTTTCCGTTCACTTGAAAAAAGTGCGAGGGGAATACATGACACGCAAGTGAATAAAAGAAGTCGACGACAATTTAGAAAAACAAAACTGGCAAAATATTTCTATTTTTGAAACTGATAATACATGGTGGAATTCCATTATAATGATATAATAACACACATATAAAACTTATTTCCACTTTTATTTTATTTCACCGTGACCGGTTTCAGCTTGTTAAAGCCATCTTCAGACTGGTAAAGTTAATCTTAAACTACGGTTTATATACACAACATGTAGGGGAGGAGGGGTGGGGAGATAATACAAGGGATTTATTCTATTACATGGGTTTTCTTTATATTTGTCATTAAGTCGTCTTTGACTGCCGACTTTCTAATTATGTTGGTTATTCCCAGTAAGCTTACTTACTTATATTAAAGTAAACTACAAATAATAAGCTTACTTACTTATATTAAAGTAAACTACAAACCAGAGGTAATAAGCTTACTGGGAATAACCAACATAATTAGAAAGTCGGCAGTCAAAGACGACTTAATGACAAATATAAAGAAAACCCATGTAATAGAATAAATCCCTTGTATTATCTCCCCACACCTCCTCCCCCATATGTTGTGTATATAAACCGTAGTTTAAGATTAATTTTTACCAGTCTGAAGATGGCTTTAATAAGCTGAAACCGGTCACGGTGAAATAAAATAAAAGTGGAAATAAGTTTTATATGTGTGTTATTATATCACTGGCAAAATAGATATTAAGTTGGTAAAATTTTAGCCAGTTTTAAATGCTGGTTCATAAAAAAATACCACGCAATAGTTTCAACTGCCCAGAGTTAGTGGGACAATGGCGTCTCTAATTTGGGGAAATCAGATCTGATTAGAATTGCTAAACATAGCTGCAGCCATTTCAAGCAATACTTTCATTCTAAAAGGTGGCCTCTCATCAGCGTAGCATGATATTAAATAAAAAAGAAATAGCAATGCGTAATAATCCTTAAAAAAAAAATTAAAAACTTACATTAACGAATTCTTTTCGGAAATGAAAAAAGAATTTTATGAATTGCACAAAATCTTGAAATGCAAGTGTGATAAGTGAGAATATAGCGACTTTGCCCCATTCAAAAAGTACTCCCCACTTATTATGCTGGGTTCCCACCTCATCTATTCTGTGGTCTATTTCATAGAACTAACCTTTATATGATAAACAGGAATTGGAGCGCATCCACACTTGCTCTATTCTATTTCAATTAATTTGTATTTGAGGAGCACAAGGACGACACAGCAAATTTTCAAAAGTAAAAGTGTTTTGTTATTGGACATATCCATAGATGTTACTGTACTGTGCGAAGATGGCGGTGTTCACGTACCAACTGCCATTCACACAGTTCAACATTGGGCTTTTATTCTATTGCATAGATAAGCCTGTCCTCGCTGATATATTGAATAGATCCTATGAAATAATAGATTGGGTGGGAACGTAGCTTTAATAAACAGGAGCAAATTCACAAGTTTTAATTTTTAATGTAGTTTTATCATCCACGGACGGCCCCCATAGTGTAACGGTTAAAGTTTTTGCCAAGTCAGAAAAGGGTGGGTTCAATCGACACCTTCCTATATAAATGCATAGATAATTACAGGGCCTCTAGTGGCGACATGATGAATAGATATCTTGCTCGAATCCATAAATTTTTTATCATTTTATTTTATTATTGAATTTTCTTATTCGGCTGTTGTTATTAGGTATGCATAGAAACTCGAGTTAATAAATAAACATTCACCACGTAAGGAATTTCGTTTAAAATACGTTAGCGGCCATCTTGCCAGGGTCAGTGTCGAGGCATTTATATGGGATGGTTTTGTTTTGATCCAGCTTACAAAAAGAAAGTCTTGTGAACTCAAACCCTATGAAGTCAGAGAGTTACAAATAGATATCTTAGGGCAAGTCTACAGAATATCTACATATTAATTAATCAAATTTGATATTAATTAATAAGATATTAAATTAATTCATCAAATGTAAGATTAATTCATAAAATTTGATTATTAATCAAATTTGATATTTAATTCAAATTTAATATGAATTAATAAGAATTACTTTGTTTAAACCACTGTTTTTAATATATGATTACGGGAGCTTTGCTTCTGAAACATGTAGATATTTATATATTAAAAACAGTGGTTTAAACGAAATAATTCTTATCAATTTATTAATTATGGCGCCATAGAGTGATCACGCATCTTTTGAAGAAATTAATAAAATGTATTTAAATCAAATCTAATATTAATTAATCAAATTTGATACAAAGAAATCAAATTTCATACAATTAATCAACTTTCGTATAATTAATCTAATTTGATTTCAATTAATAAAATATTATACTAATTATTAAAATTTGATACGAATTAATCAAATTTGATATAAAGTAATCAAATTTGAAATTAATTAATCAAATTCGATAATATTTAAAAGTGAGAAGTAGAGTGAAGTTGTGATATAAAAACTATTTTTAACTATATTATTGAGGAATATCAACTAGCATTTTCAGTGTAAAATATTTATCGCTTAATTAATTAGTCAGTGGGAATAATAATTCGAAATTATTTTTCAAAAAAAAAAAATCACATTTAAAAAAAAAAATGTGCTTGTGTAATATTTTTAATACATATGTACCCATTTAACGAAAGATGTTTATTTCAAATGTTCAGATATTAAAAGACAAAATATACTGCATATTAGGAAGTAATATTGTTAAAGACACAAACTTTTTTTTTTTTTTTTTTAATTTAAATACATTTTGCAATTTTTTATGCATTTTGAGCAGTGATAATTTTAGATTTAAATCTCTCGTTTCCACAGCAGAATATTTCAATATTAAATATATATAATTAAATTCACTAAGTCCATCTTTAAAAAGACGTCAATTTCACCTAAGAAACATTATTAAAACACATAATTTGACAATGCATAAAAATTAATCAAAGTTGTACAATTTTATTTTCATGTATAGACAATGTTCCAGAATCAACCATTCAATGCAAATAAAATTATAACGAGATAAAAAGTTTCATTTGTCAGAGCCGGGATTCTATATCACACTAGGGAAATATTATATTGTATGACAGAAGAAATAAGGGATGTATTTTTTTAAATGATGACCACACAAGAGTCCTGACTACCTAGAATCAGTGGGACTAATGCAACCCTCAATATTGGTGGACGTCGTGAGGCGAAAAGAATTGGGAGAGGGGGAGGAGAATGGTGCTTTCTCACCAGGGCGATACTAAAAGAGTTATTCTAAATTGAGCTGAATTCAGATGTCCCAATTCAAATGGTGTTTCAATATCGACAGGTGATTTTCCACCAGGGTGATATTGATAGCAACCTAGTAACTTTTATGTGAGAATGTTGAATCTAGACACAGCCTGTATTGTATTAAATACATAAATTTAATATTATAAACTAAACATTGAGAAGTATAAGAAATTCATCTATGACCAGCCATATGTCTGTAAACAAATCCAATCAATTCATACCAAAAGCTCCATACCTCATGATGAAAAATACATCAGTTGTGTTAATGTACAAATTTCAGATAGAAAAATCTACAAATTCCAGATAGAAAAATCTACAAATTCCAGATAGAAAAATCTACAAATTCCAGATAGAAAAATGTACAAATTTCATGATGCCAAATTTCACCATTTGAAAGTTTTCGCTGTTTCAAAAAATCAGATTTATATTTCAGAAGCCAAAAACGTTAACAATAATTAATAGAATTAGAAAGAGAATTGATTGGATAAAATATAATAAATTGAAAGGTGTCTGGGAAAATATCATTTTCAGACAATAACAGACTTCAGATTGGGATAATCCTGCTAATATTATGCAAAAAAAGTTATGGTTGAATACACAGTGAACAAACAAAATTACTCCAAATTCCAAAACACAATCCTAGAATCAAACTCGAATCCTCCAATTTCTCTATAATATAACATGTACGCTCCGGTTATATATGTATAGAAATAATATAATCGAGTCACGTTACATCAAGTTACAGTTTCCTGCTTTATCGAGCAAACAAAATGACTCCGGTGACAATGACTCCAAAAATCAGTGAAAAAACAAAATGACTCCAAACTCCAAAATACAATCCTCGATATTAAAACATGTTCTCCGGTTATATACGCACATAGTGTTGCTTCCACGGCAGAGATAATTTTCTTAAAATTTGCCATTTTTCATGAGAAAGACAAATGATGGAAAAAAGAAAAAAAAAATCACAAACATTATCTTCATTTTAACATAAATCCACCAGTCAAATTTGGCCATATGCAAATTGTACTTATATCTCCCATTTCTTACCTTATTCCTTTGGTAGTATTCCGATCTGTTTTAAACTTCACCAGAGATTTCATTTCGATATTCGGAGATGTCTGGTTGAGTTCCGCAACGTGGTACTCAACTTCCCAGGTATCGGAGCCTTCTTCCCAAGAAGGCGGGAGACTCTCACTGTTAAAATAATGCATTATTTTTTTAAAACTTTTTACAGGGTTTTGTCCTCCAGAAAGATGGCGAACATTCGGATATACGGTTTTGTCATGGAAGCGACAATATATACAACCGTTTCACATTATCTCACTTTACAGTTCCCTGTTTTATCGGCATTTGAAAGGGGGTGGTCGGGTGGGGGTCTAGTTGTTGTTCCACGGGGGCCGCGAGGAGTTGTGGGGCGGCATGGCCCCTTGGGGCAGGAGGTCCAGGAGATACTGACGCTGCAGTTCAGCCGCTCGTTGGAGCTCCGACATGGAGACGCCACCCTTGGCGGAGGCTGGAATAAAAAATATACAATCATTAAAACCAGACATATCTACCTCAATCTTCTTCCACATAGTCAGTGAGCCACCTGGCATTCACTCCACGTGGTAGTTTTTGAAATCTACAAAATATTGACTTCATGGTTCTATTTATTTCTGTGGGATGCATATTCTCTAGCTTAGGTCTAAAGATGTTTGATGTAACATGAAATTTAAAACTAATTTGTTGTGAATCATTTCCAACAAATAAATATTTTACTAGGGACGTAAATAAATAAAGAAACAATTTGGCAGTTTGAATGTACTAAGTGCAGTAGCGGCTCGTGACTTTTAAGTGAGCTGGAGTGCTATTGAAAAATACGACTTTATTGATGCTGTAGCTGAAAACACTTTTTTTTATATGAAGTTTTTCAAGATTCTTTCATTTAAACTGAAAAATTTTCATACAAAAATTCAAATTATGAAAAAAAAAAAAATCAAATTTCAATATCACTTTAGATCACTTAAAAGCCACGAGCCGCCACTGCAAAAATGTAACAAACATTTAAGAAAATTGGTACCAAAACTATGAAGTGACATGGCACTCTTGAATGATGTAATCAATTATACAAGTTAAATCTAAGGTGGACAATTGTGATGTTATGGTGGCAACCTGCAGAAACTCTAAGGTGGACAATTGTGATGTTATGGTGGCAACCTGCAGAAACTCTAAGGTGGACAATTGTGATGTTATGGTGGCAACCTGCAGAAACTCTAAGGTGGACAATTGTGATGTTATGGTGGCAACCTGCAGAAACTCTAAGGTGGACAATTGTGATGTTATGGTGGCAACCTGGAGAAACTCTAAGGTGGACAATTTGATGACTAAAATATTAAGTTTCAATATACATGTCATTTCATTCCTAATATAGAAAAACCCCGTAAATTCGAAAATGAAAATTCATAGTCATGACGGTAAAAAACAGATATTTGAAGTAAATTTGTAAAAATACGACGTATTCACTGGTAAATTGAAAAATCGCAGCCGATTACCGGCACGGCCAGCCCGTCAGATTCGGATTTACGAAATAATAATACGAATTAGGACTATGTCTGACAAAGTAAATTTGCTGAGGAACTAGCGTCATTAATCCCTTCGGCACCGGTGCATAGTTGGGAAACACGCCAAATGCACACCAAACATTTGCAGACAGTTGACATTTGCCACATGAGAATGGGTCGCTTCTACAACTCATTCTTGTGTTCAACAGCTCGACTGTGGAATGATCTGCCTGCCTCCGTGTTTCCTCCATCCTACAACATGGGTATCTTCAACACCCTTTCAAGTTCATCCCTTCCTATTCTCTAAAAGACCCTCCACACAGCATCCCCAAAGACGATATAGGCCTTGAGGGAAATTATGGGCCTCCTATGTGGAGCTACTGTAAAAAAAAAATGTATAACCGCATAAATCGAAATTTTACTTCCACGACAGGACAGGCCTCTCAGCTTCAGATTTACGAAATTATATATATTATCACACAAATCGAATTCATTTGAGTAACAGGGCAAAATTTTCCTGCGCGGACCAAAATAAATTATGAAATAACAAGGACAGTTTTATGCAAAATTTCAAATTATTCATTTTTTTCGAATTATCGGGGTTTGCATTAACAGGGTTCTACTGAACTGTCTTCCTATCTCTAAACATTACAACACATTTCCAACTGTACCTATACAAATCAAATAATAACGATGGTCCCAACGAACAATGTCAGATGTGAGAATGGTAACCATCTTCTCAGAGCTGTTTTTCTACATGTTTAAAGTTTCATCTACATCTACATTTTTATTGTTTTGAGATAAAGGAATATATTGTTGTTTTTGATATTTCGTATAAATCCCTATTTATTTCATTGGAAAATATATTATCACAACTACTGCAGCTCTAATACAAAACTCACTGAGTCCTGCGGCTTGCGCCATGGCCAGCTGGTACGGGTAGAGCAAGGGAGAGAACTGCATGAGGGCTGCCGGGTTCACTCCACCAGCTGCAGATAGACCTAGAAAAAAAAAAAATAACAGTTAGCATTCCGTAATACAATCATCGGAATCATAAACTTAAAAATCTAGATTTTCATACAGCCTTAACCTGTGGAATGCCAATAAGCCATATAGCGCATCCATATGGAACTGAAAATTTTCTGTAGTAGACAGCACTTTGGACTGTCTCACGCGAAGAGAATTATGTGGATAACGAGTGGAAACAAGTGGAAGAAGGATCGTACCTCTGAACAGCTGATGCTGCAGGGCCTGCATGGCGGCGTGACTGTGGTGGTCCAGCCCGCTGGCGGCCAGCTGCGCCATGAGCTGCTGTTGCTGTTGCTGCTGCTGTTGTTGTTGAGAGGAACTTGAGGACTGCTCGCGAGACTTGCTACTGGAGCCACTGCCGTGACCTAAATTGGGAAAAAATTATTAAAAAGTATGTCTTTGATGTGTAGACTAGTAGCTTTAAAGCTATTGTTATGAAGCATGTCCCTAACAACTAAGGATGACAAACCACCCCGGGATTATCCATAAACAAGCACTAGTTTTTCATACGATTGGTTATGGCCTAATCGAATGATAGCCACTCGTTTTTTGAAACGGGAACAAGAAGCAGCTGCAAGGCGGCTTCGCAGAACAGATTGCGAGCTCACTTTAGTTTCGAAAGCTGAGCCACCCAGTCGCCCGATCCTGACCAAAAGCTTTCCCAACAACCGGTATCGTTCCAAATTTAACTTATTTATTTCCCTTCCTTTTTGCTAAAACAGAAATACTCTAAAATCAGTCATCATTTCATTCTATCCTTTAATAATCTAAATGCGTCCACAGAGGGATTTATAGCTTTTCCTAGAGCATTAGAAGCGCTATAAAAATATAGACCTAACTGCCAGATATTTTTAAATAGCAAAAGAGAATTGTTTTATTAGAATTCCCTATTCCTGCCTTTACTTCT
The DNA here is from genome assembly GCA_022606495.2 of Halesus radiatus. Taxonomy (NCBI): domain Eukaryota; kingdom Metazoa; phylum Arthropoda; class Insecta; order Trichoptera; family Limnephilidae; genus Halesus; species Halesus radiatus. The sequence continues at coordinate 48,766 of JAHDVE020009541.1, read as the reverse complement.
ATGTATGTGTTTTTATTTAAATCTACCTAGAAGCGGTGATTTCTCAAATTGTCTATAAACGAACTGAGAACACGATCTATATATATGGGTATCTTTATATACATCTATATACCCTGAGATAGAGCTAGTCGGGAATATTCTATATAGTAGATCTATTGATGAACTTTACTAAGATTACATTTCAAATATCCTTACAAACCGGATCGAGAGATTCCGCTTTGTTACACTATCTTAGAAAATTTCCAATGGTGTGAAACTGGTGTTACCTCTGGACTCCTGAGACCTGCTCAACGAGCTCTCCCTCTCGGTGGGGGAGGCGGAGACGTGGGAGCTGGAGCCACCGCCACTTCTTCCATTTTGGGCCCTGGAAAACACAAACACACAATTAGCCCAAAGTAAAGTGAAGTTATGATACGAATCCTACCTAATGTTAAACAATGTTAAATGCAAATAGAAGGAATAAATACCTAGACATGTCGTGCTGAGAGCTCCTGTGATCATGATTATCATGGCTACGAGAACTGTGTCTGTAAATAACAAGAAATTCAAGTTGATTACACGCTTTTAAATAAATAACGTTATATGTACAATATGCAAGTGGTTTCCAGAGGTGAAACGGTTCACTAGTACTGTCATTAGCGTTTCCCACATGTACGTTTCCGGCTGCGTTTCTCGATCGTCACTCCAAAGCGCCCGCCGATCTGTGTACCGATACTGTGGCCTGCCGGCCGAAACGTTGTGTTATTTTGGGTTAAAAATGTCACCACACTTCGGTGCGCTGGTCGATCCGTTGATCGACTGATCTCCGCGCGGAAGTGTACGTTTAAAGGGGTTTCTCAGAGATCGGAGCGAAGTGTGGCCTGATGCGTGATACATTGTATGGTTTAAAAGTTTTGCTACAGTTTTAACCACAGATATAATAAGATAGACATCGCTTGGCCATTTACCAATTATAATAATAACGTCATGTCATATTTATGAAGATTATAAATTACTTTCGAATGAACACTGAAAATTTAGATAGTTTATTTGTAATGTTTCGTTCAAAAATGAACTAATACTGATTTTTAAGTGTCTTTTTTTTTTTTACAGTAACTCCACACAGGAGACCAAGGAGGAAATAATTTCCCTCAAGGCCTATATCATCTTTGGGGATGCTGTGTGGAGGATCTTTTAGAGGATAGGAAGGAGTGAACTTGGGTCTTGAAGAGACCCATGTTATAGAATGGAGGAAACACAGAGGCCGGCAGATCATTCCACAGCCGAGCTGTTGAACACAAGAACGAGTCGTAGAAGCGACCCGTTCTCATGTGACAAATGTCAACCGTGTGCAAATGTTGGGCGCGCGTTTGGCGTGTTTCCCGACTATGCACCGGTGCCGAGGGATCAATGACGCTAGTGCCTCGGAGCATCTTCCATTAAAATACCGGTAGAACAAGGACAGCATTCCCACCCGACGTCTGTGCTCCAAAGATTGCAACCCATTTGTTAAGATAGGCGAATCTATCAAACGGACCGCACAGAATCAAGGTTTTTTTTCAGATATTTTGGGACTCCCGACCAGAGGTGGCTGCCAAATTCTACAATGGGGCGCACTTGCAATTTGTACAGGGTCAACAGTTGTGTACTATTAAAGTATCTGCGGGCTCTGTACAATACGCCCTAGTCTATTCTTAGCTTTAGATTTTTCATAAAAGCAGTGGGTGAAAAGCCATGAACAAAAAAAAAACAAATGCGCTCAAACGCTTGCGTGTAAAGACATAGCACATCGATCGCTGATAAAAACTTATGCGTCGGCCTGACGGCAGATCTGTGCGTTCGGACTTCAGGTGGCTGCCTTTTATTGGAAGGAGGTGTGGTGAGATCTTGAGGCCGAAGCATACATGTAATGTCCCGCTATTGAGTGTTTGGCAATGTTTCCTGGTTCCACAAAGTGGGTTCCCAGGTATCTAAACCTATTTACCATCAAAGTGATCATCTGCGTTTCATCATTTTTTAAATTTATTTATTTAGTACAAAATACACCCATGTAATATTTTAAAGAATGTTTTGACTGTCCAACTAGGGTGATTTCCCGTTTTAGGACAGTCAAACATGTACGTGCAGAATATAATGGATGTCAATATGGGTTTCACTGGTGTAATAAAACCCATAATGGTATTTCAGGGTAAAGAAAAAAGGAAAACAAAATTAAAATAAAATCTGAGTACAAAAGGATCAGAATATTAATATATAAAGGTAAAATTATGTTTTTTATAATTTCTTCAAACGATTGGTATTCACTTTGTGGATTAAAAAGACACTTTCTTTTCACCACTCTATATGTATATATTATAGGAATACATGTATTCATTTTTTTTTTCATCAGAAATATATGAATACATATATTCTTCATCAGGAAAGCATCGCTTTCGAAACATGGATATCTATGTATATATTTATAAAGTGGTGAAAATTAAGTGTATTTTTAATTCATTTATTGATTTTTTTTTTGTTTGTTTTTGTTCGACTGTTTTACTTTGGGAAAAGTATGAGTTTGCTCTCCTTTCTCCCTAATTGGTGAAGACTGATGATTTTACGAAGAACATCTGTACCTTTGTTTTTCCAATTATCAGGTATGAAGATGTATTATTATCACATCAGGTTTTGATGTTTTCCACTCCTAAACAGCTTTATGATTATGTGGCCATTATATAGTACCTTGGAGGCGGTTGATGATGCGAGGGTTTACTCTGCTGCGAGTGTGACGAGGAGTTCTGGGACCTGCCCTGGTGGCGGGACATCACCAGAGACTCTGCAGAGGGGGCTACGGGGGCCAAACTGACTGAGGGGGCCCTCACATTCTATACAATAAACACACAGCAATATTAGCACAATTCAGAGACAAGAAAATGGCATTTTAAATAAGAGATTGTAGAATCAAAGCTTTTTGGAGATTAATAACTGGGAGATCAAAAAAAATCTTCAACCTTGATGGGAAAATACAACAGTCCAATTAGGTTTTTTTCTTATTTAACAACAATAAGGAACTTCAGTCGAATTTTTTTATTTTATCTTATTATTAATGGCGTTCAAACTTAAGTACCAGCCAGCATATTTAGTTTTTTTTCCAAAGTTAGTTTTCATAGTTAAACTAATTTTCAATTTTTCAAAGTTTGCCAAAATGCTTCAAATCTATGGCCGGTCAGTTTTGAGGTTAGAATGTCAAATGTCAAAACAAGGATGAGCTTTACCGTGCATAATTTTATATTCTATTCATAGTAAACCATAACTAAATATAAGTAATAACATTATGTACCTTTTTGGAAACTTTAACTCAAAGATTGTATTGATAGTATTGAGCAATAACATTATAATAATATTCGTATTGATAATTGGTTTGCTCATGAATACTCTAATTTATCCCATTAATAATAGTTTTTATATTGAACAACAATTAAAGATCTTAAAATCACCCAAATTAAGTTAAAATTTTGGCAAAACCTAAAAAATACAAAACAAAACCGAGAAATGAAAATGCCCATACTAATCAAGAAACAGAATACACATCTGACGTCAGATGTTCCAAATGCAATGGTACCAACTTAAAAAATAAATTCTACGTATAATTATAAATAATAAAAGTTATATATTCAGAATCGGTGTTTGCTGATCTATATGAATATATATTTTTAAAGCCATTATATTTTTTACTAGAGTTCCTTATTCATAAAATCATAGACATTAGTTTTACCTGCATATAGACGGGGGGTGGAGGAGCCTCCAATGGCTGCTTGCACAAATTTAAAAAATAGGACCATAAATTATTTTTATCATAAAGTAACATTTTTGTATCTCTGTCTCTTGTTTTGGAAGAGTCCGCATTGTTTTTATTATTTGTATGAATGTTAATAATAATGAAAGCTAACGAATAGGTAGGTACTAACCGGTGTGGCCTGCTTGATGGTGACCTGTGGGGTGGGTTCCACAACGGCGGGTGTGGGAGAGGGGGAGTTCACCTACAAAGAGAGGAGATCAAATTAGAAATTAAAACAAAATGGCACATCAAAAATGTTTGGTCAGGGAGACTCTGTATCGAACGTAACGGCGCATCTCATCATATGACCAAGATGACGCTACTTTACGCCGTATTTACGTGCCATCCCTTCCACTTCGCTCGCTAGACTGACAGAGGCAGGGCACGAAACGCTGTATTTACATCGTATCCCCCCTCCGCCGTCCAAGCAACAAGACGGAACGTGATTGGTCAAACCCATCAAATGAACGAGGGATTTGCAAAATGCCCCTGTAAAAACGCAAACTACCCAAAAATTAAATTTAGGATTACGAGAGTCCCGCTATATTCATCATAAACAAACATATATATATTAAATGGTGGGACTCTCGTTAACATTTCTGATTATAAATTAGGTATACAAATGTTAGTATTAGGTAGTAAGAATTCTCCCGCACACTGTTAAGGTTGGGACCCTCAGAATAAAATTGTATATTCGATTGTAATCTTAATAAAAATGGTGGGAAGAAGGGAGTTAAATGAGCGGAATCGGTCGAGAGAGTTTTGTTGCTTGCATAATTTTAGATATTTGTAAATTAAACAAATAAGAACCCAAAACGCTATACCAAACGGTACCTCGATAACACGGGGCGGATCGGTCGTTCATCCACAAAAATGCACCCGGTTCTATTGCGTGCTATAAATACTCCGCAATAGACAACCGCTGGTCACTCTCAGTCAGTCACATCACTCGAACACGCAACAACCAACTCGACCGCTCCGCTCTACTCGCCTCTTCATCCCACCTGGACATCTCTAAACCGCCTTTGACTCTGCAATTCGTTCACACAACACCTCTTCTACACTTTGGATAATTCTGGACCGAGTCTACATACTTAGCAGCCCGTCAACCGGAAGACCCACCCCTATTTACAGTCAATATAGACGACAAGTGGTCCGATATAATAATAAAATTCGGTGTATTATTTCAAAGCTTAACGTAAACACAAAGCATTATAACACTGTAATTCACCCTTATACTGGAAACTTCAGGGAGTAATGATAATTTGTGAAAATCTAAAGAAAAATTCAAATAAAAAAAGATGCACTAACTTTATTTTTTGCATTTGAAATGATAAAGATTGTCTATAAACATACACCCACCCTTCAGATCTTTCGCAAACACAAATTAATACAATCGACTTGTGTAAGCTTTGTGAATAAACAGTAAAGATAGGCTTAATCTACATTTCTTCAATAAATATGAATATTTTCATGTGGACATAAATGTGATTTGATGAATAATTCACCTGCGCCAGACGCTGCTCAATCTCCTGTTCCTGCTGCAGGGCTTTGACGAAGGCAGTTTTGAGGCGGTTGGTGTGCTCCGCCTTGAGCGCCTTCTTCACGTTGGAGGTAACGCACTGCTCACAAACCACACGCCCTTCTTTTCCTGCAATTATCGCACAACAAGTCCATCAGATTTCAGACTTGTATAATATTGTCACAGGAAAAGTGTACTGCAATTGTGAATTTAAATTCACAATTATTTTACAAAATTAGAACACCAATGTAAAATGTTTTTATTGGCCATTACAGCAGTATCGCTTTCCTGTAACAAAGTGAGGTTTCAATATTTTTATACTGATTTCCGGTCACCTCTAATGTACGAACCTAGAAACATCACATCCAGCCGTTCAAAAATATCTAGACAGGGCACGTGGAACTTAAAAATTGAGACAGTTGGGGACAGTTTAGATAGGGACAATTTAATCAGCTGTATGAATAATTAAAAAAATATATATGCCACAGATCGTTTCGAGCGCCCGTTTTTGAAAAACAAACAATTGATAAATTGTAAAATTTTTCCTAGCCGTTATTGTATTGGTTCATGATGTATGAATGTTTAAAAAACAAAAACTTTACACTCAACAACGGCTTTACGTACGGCGCGGTACATGCAGTCGGGTTCTTAAGTTTCAACTTCAAAGTTGTGACATGTGCATTTCTGGCTTCCTATGACATGGCCACATCATGCGATTTGGGATTAACTTTGCGCTCTTGTGTTATTTTGGAGCGAAGCGTATTACGAAATTATTAGTAGATAGGCCAAAATTTTCATGCTTATTTGTATGACACGCCAAATCTAGTAGTGCTATATCGATGCATCCAGCACATTGAACTGTGAAATAAGTACCGGTTTACTCTTTTGGAAACTCCTTTGGGATACAGTGAAATTCACTTAAGAAGTGTTCATGCTGAAGAAGTTTGGTTTTTTCGGTCTCTTGAAGACTGAATTTGAAAAATGGCCCAATTTATCCCGCATATAAGGTTTTACCACACAACAATTTTTTTTATCTGGTCCCATAGAAAACTTCTTAAGAGAAATTTACTGTATCAACATGATTTTGTCAAATGTTCGTTTTCAAAAAATAGCAGAAGTTTTATACCTATTTATAGAAATAAAAGACATTCACATATTAGAAATTGGCAAAGAGATGATTTGGTAGGCAAATCGTTCTCCATTTTAGTGTGATTTGTGAACTTTAATTATAAACTCTACGTTTGGTATTCAATACATCAACGCTGCTTGTAGAAATGACAGCTAGTGTCGGTAATACGGTAAACATGTTCAAATAAATGTCTTATACATATTATGCCTAGTTATGGATAGACGGAATGAGTTACTGACCCGTGATGTTGTGGAAGGTGGCATTGGTGGACTGCCCCTTCCTGGTGGGTGGCTTCTCCCATTTCCAGACGGGCGTGAAGTCGGTACCGCACTGCGCACAGCTGAAGGGGGCCCCAACCCCTGCCGCCCTGGAATTGTTAGACCTTCATCGCATTAGTTCACCGCAAACAATCACGTCATTTGCGCATAAGACAGATACGAACATCCATAGCGAGCTTGCATGTAGCTCTGTATGATTGATATTTCACATATTGTATAGGTCGCAAGACATCAACGAAACAGTTTAAGTGACTATGAGGATGGTGAATTTTACTGGTATGTGTTTCAACAAGTTAAATGATTTTTGCCATTAACGGCAGACTGTTTACAGTCAGCTTTTGGGAAAAGGTCTGTAATAAGTAGAGGTGTGTCCTCACTTGTCTTTGATGGTGAGGAAGTCCACCACATGCTCCAGACCCACGAGGTACACAAAGTCCGTGTTGCTTGGATTCGGGATGAAATTCATCTCTGGCGGCGGGGGTTTAGGAGGAGGGATCTATACATACAAACAAAAATATATTATTATACATAACATAACTTGACATTTTGGTCACCAATTTCAATTTATAATTTTTTGTTTTGATGAACTAAGAAACAAATAATGGCCCAAGGCGCTCTTACAAAATCCAGACTTTCTAAGGGCTCGGTGTCAATTATTTCAAAATTGAGCGATTCTTAAATTTCATAACAGGAAGAGCCGAAAACCCACGGCTGCAGCCGCAGCTCCCCACAGCGCCACTTACTTTGGGAACCACCGGTCTAAGGAGTATGTACTAATAGTCAAATTAGAAGATCCTGATAGTTTGAAACAACAGTCTCATTTCTGGGCATGAAACACACAAGGACCCAATTATCACAGAAGCAACAAATTGAAAGGTGGGTTAAATCCCAGAACTAGAAGGAATGGGAAAATCCAAAGTACTCATAGACGGACCTAACCCCAGATCAACCAGGCAACTGCTCAACATCGACAGAAACTCACTGAGGGAACTGGGGGACACTGCCACCTCAGGAGACACATGCAGCTGTTGGGAGTGGAAAACACCAATAGATGGAGGAAATGTGAAGAGAATGAAGAGACTCCAATTCACCCATGGTGCCAATGTCCCGCCGTGATGGGAAGAAGGTTAAGTTACCTGGGAAGACATATTGTGGAACCAAGAGACATAGCCTAATATCCAATGACTACCCTGGTGAACTCTATCAAAGAGACCTGGTTACTGTCAAAGGAATAAGATAAAATGGGAGATAACACAATGGGCCTATGGCCAGAGTACTCACGGGAGTTATGCAAACCGTGTCCGTACCAATGAAAAAATTGAAGAAAAAAATCATCGCAGATTGGCAGCATTCATTAACACATTGGTTACGGTGTGCACATATTTGTGCGTTTCAGAAACCTTGCGTTGCGGCGGGGCGCACATTTTTGTGCATTTCCGTGACCTTCAACTTCATATACAAAAACACGTTTTAAACTTGTAATTTCTTCTGTAATATTGGCTTTGCAGTGTAGCGGATATGTGTCACTATAATACATACATCATTATGGATTCTTCACTGGTTCAAAACATTGCTAAAAGTCATCAATATTTTCAAGGAAGAATTGGAAATTAATTTTAAACATAGACGGTAGTTTTTTTTTCTTTATCAAAAAATGAAATAAAATAAGAAGATCATTGACTTTTACTTTAGTCATTAGCTGATACTTGTGACGCAATAGACTCAAGTGGGGAAGCCGTAATATCATTTTTTATTCGCAGCTGTTGCGATTTCAGCGCTCGTTAAACTGTGTTGTTATTACATAATATTATATACCAAGCGTATTTGACATTTTTTTACTATTGTGATTGGTGGACTTAATATAAATATATTTTTTAATAATTTGAAAATAGTTTTTTATTTTATTGATACAAGCTCCACAGTTTGAAGTTTGCTGACATACATCCGGTAGCGGGACTGCGTTTTAATCCCGCCCGCCGCAAGTGACACTTTTTTAACAAACATCGCCTAACTAATGTGTTAACTCGCTCACTGCCACCAGTACTGATGGGAACCGTTTGGATTTAGTTTGTTTACGTCACCTAAATTTTGTGGCAGCAAACCTATTAAAAAAATCTAATGAGTATTGCCCTTGAGACAATCCCATTAAGATATAATTAGCCGTTTTGACTGTCATTGCCCCCAAAGGTTATGCTAATGCCGATTATGGTATTCTGAAGGAGGGTTCTAGCGCTGATGATGTTTTACAATTCCTTGAGGTGATTTTTCACAAAAACGGCGCTATACAAGTCATCCAATTATTATTATTATTATTAATTAAATTGTATATTACCTGCAGCAACGTTTTCTCCAGCTGTTTCCTCAGGGCAAGTTTAGCGGCCGCCTGCCTCTGCGCCGGAGTCTGACTATCCTCTTCACGCCGGGAAGAGTTCTAGAAGACAATAGACACGTCCAATAGCCATTAATACCGTATTCCAGCAAGACAACAATGGTCTAACACAACATGTATCCTACATTAAACTGTCTGTATTATTAATACATGTTCTATTTTATAAATCGGAGGATGCAACGATGATTATTATCATTAAAACTAATTTGAAAATATACGCAATAGACATGCCAGGTATTGCAAATTGGAGCTTATATAAATTCCTTCAAGAGGCTAAAGTCATACCCCGCTAATTCCAAACTGTGTTAAATAGCATAATATTGATTAGGTGCTACCAACACACCTTCATTATCAAAATGTCGATTCAGTTTCACCAACGTGACTTCATTAGGGGCTGACAAGAAATTTAAAAAAATAAAGAGATTTTTTCATTAAAGCCAAAACATTGACAATATCATACTTGATAAAGTCACATTTTTAATATGTGAATTAAAAATTACTTTGTAATCACCAATTTATTAATACATACATATCAACATGTTTCGAAAGTGAAGCTTTCCTCATTGGGAACATACAGAATTTAATTTTTAATTTTGTTTTTAAGGTGGGGGGGGATTATTTATTAATTCGAAATTGTGATAATATTATTATGCAATATGATAAACACAATGATTTGAAAGAGAAAAAAATTATAAAGTATTCTGTATATTCCTGATGAGGAAAGCATCGCTTTCGAAACATGTTGATATGTATATATCAATAAATTGGTGATTACAAAGTAATTTTTAATTCATTTATTAATAATGACGCCGCAAAGTGAATACCAATCTTTTGAAGATTATGAGAAAAAATTGATTATATTTTTTTTTAATTTACATAGGCTTGGCATTTATCAAAATCAAATCAGAAATATGAACTTTTTCTAACCATCCTATTTTTTTTTAAAAGAAAGACAAATATTCTCAGGTTACGAATAACTGACAGTATTTGAAAATCTCCTACTACCATCACAGTAAGCGGAAGATGTTGCCTGTGTTGTGATGGAGGACTTAGCCAGCCGAGGAATTGAACGATGCCTGGGTGGGACCCAGAAGCGATGCCAACTCAGCTAAAAAACACTTTTAGCAAATATTGAAATGAATTGTTTGTTGGCGGGTATACACATGGAATATGAAATGGAACAAATTGTTTCTGTAGATTTAAAACTCCAGTCGTGATGAAACTTATAAAAATACAATATATCATTGTAAAACTAACATATTATACAGTATTTTTATAAGTTTATTGATGGAGTTGAGCTTTATTTACAATAACAATTTATTCCATTTCATATTCTATGTACGCCCGCCGGCAAACAATTCATCTCAATAATTAAAAGCAAAAAGTGTTTTTTTTTTTTCTTCTAAAATATTTGAATTAGCGCCATCTGTGAGCGGGTATCACGTTTTGTTTAACCTTAATGACTTTACCAGAAAATATATGACCCGCAAGTGGATAGAAGAAACTGGTTATGTTCCAAAAGATAATTGATTCAGAGGGTCGATTCAAGTCCATATCTCTTGCATTAGCTAACGCAAGTTAAATCGGCCTTAAACAACACATTCGACTTGGCCCCAAGGAATAAAAATTGTGAAGATAGCTATGCATGCACTTGTATCAATAATCAATGATTTATTTAATGACAAGTGATATTTTAGTAATCTAAAGAAAACAATTAACGGGGTATGACCATAATACATAGCACTAATATGCATGTTTTTTTTTTAAGTTCCTGTTCACTAGGCCCACGTCTGTGGCTTTACCTCACCTGTTCAGAGCAGTGGGCAGGAGAAATGCTCACGGCGGCCGTGGCGCCACCGTCCGCCAGCTGCGTCCAATCAGACATCAACATTGCATCATAGACAACGCCAAATTGTAGACACACAAGTCTTATTGTAATGCAGCTACTCTCCGTTTGAATTTAAGCGGGGCAGTTTTGAACAAAAAATTATCAACCACTCAAAAGGTAAATTTCAGAGACTGGGTAGAATGTAATTTTATAATTCGAAGGCTCAATTTCAAACTGATATTAGCTATAAATATGCATCATTAGCAAAAAAATGTGGGTACAATTCTAAGAATGTATAAATACCATACTTAAAAATTATGCAATAATTTGTCCCAATTTTAACTCTTTATTTTTTCTTACTAAACAATTGAAAATTATGTAACCACCAACATCCTGTCTCTTTTTAGACAGGTTTAATGGGTATTTCAAAGATCCATAGCTCATGATGGAACTGACTATAAAGGAAGTAAGTAGTGTAAGGCTTTTTGCACAGTCTAGGTGTGCCGATAGAGGCTACCGGCCATTCTTCCCAACTTTTCGAATGATCAATTTGAGGCTCCTATCAGCCAAGTGTTCTCTGTTGAGCAACGCTCTGTATGTCGGTTTCCGAGAATTTTTTATCGTTGAACATCCTAAATTGTCTATGAAGGTGCCCGACACTTTCATAGACAGTAAAATAGTGCCCGCCCACTTTTATAGACATCAAAGTAAAAAATTTCAATGTAAAATTAAGAGAGATGCGTTAATATTGTGAATACACACATCATTTGTGTTAAAAACTAATACATAAACCAACATTTTATACTTCACAAATGTATGCGTTAAAAATATATTGAATATAAAGTGTTAGCTTGACTTTTGCTAATGGTGTGAAAGAACATAGTTCATTTCGTACATTTGATGTTTCTCGTCTGTGAAAAAACAAGACAAAATGTAGCTTATAATAATTAAAATAAGTTAGGCTCTCTTCAGTTTTATTTAAAACATACAAAAAACATGTTTTGACATTCGAAAACAGAAACAAATCTTTGTCATTCAATATTTTGATTGTGTAAAAAAGATCGCAAACCAATAATGACATTTGCCATTTCGGTGACCTTTTTCACCCCGTTCACACTTTTTATAACTAGTCCTCTGTTGAGAGGAACTTAATCCACAAAAATCTATATCCTAAATTGATCATAAATTTGATGGAGTTTCGTTGGGAAAAGTGTACTTGTGCATTTGAACAGTGTTAAGGCAAAATTTCGGCTCAGCAGTTGCTCGGTAGGGTTGGGAAGAACAGCCATAATAGAATTAAACTGTTTTGTTAAGTTAAGCCACCAGTACATTGGCGGTTGGTGCAACAGAATAAGCTGAAGTTACCTTATTGACGTGGCTCGGTGGTACTGTGGTCGGTGTGATGGTGACCGAGGGTGTTATGGACACGGTAGGAGATGGGAGATCCACACTCCTACCACTGTGACTCGATCCCTGAGAATTCTGAAAACAAAACAGATATTAAATTCAATAATTTTCAGTAAAATAAAGCATAAAAAAATAAATTATATTCACTCAACACAGGAGCCCCTGAGGAAAATAATTTCCCTCAGGGCCTATGTTATTTTTGGGGACAGGGTGGGGTGATCCTGGGTCTTGAAGAGACCCATGTTGTAGGAGGGAGGAAACACAGAGGGCGGGAAATCATTCCACAGTCTAGCTTTTAAACATAATGTCAACTGTGTACAAATGTTGGGCGCGTGTTTGGCATGCTTCCCGACTATGCACCGGTGCCGAAAGGATCAATAAGGCTAGAATCTCAGAGCATCTTCCATTGAAATACCGTTAGAACAATGATCGCATTCCCACCTGACGCTTGTGCTCTAAAAATACAATCCATTTGTTAAGATAGGGGAATCTATCAAACGGACCGCCTGTTTATGTAGTCAAAGGTTTTTTTCAGATATTTTGGGGTTCCATGTGTTAAAATGTATATGATATTTATGACATGTGGTGCTCTGAAAAGTTGAGGAACGCATAATAAGAATCCTTGAAATCCTTATCACTGATAAAAAATTGTATGCAAAGGGAAATTGAGTCTGTAAAGATTCATAAGTAAACTATATCACTGCATCTTCTCTAGTCTATTCTATTATTTTATTTTATAGGGTTCTTGTTTTTACAGATCTATAGGGCGAATGTGTGGTAAAACCATGTATGAACGTGTGAAGAATATTGAGATACACAAAGAATGCAAAGCTAATGAATGAAGAAAGTAGTGTAAGGAGAATTGAATAGAGGAATGATATGAATGTGAATGGAAGAAGAAGCCGGGGACGCCCGACTCAAATACTTGAGTCAGGCCATGTCAGAAGTCAGAATAACAGAAGAGAATGTATGATACTATGTATGAATTTCCTTTGTCCTTTCTGGGTACCTCAGCGAAGAAACGGCGTGAAAGTTACTTAGAAAGTTGTTTTTATAATAGATTATGGGCACAAAAAAAATTAAACCTATTAATACCCCTCTGCTATATAAAATTTTCCCACTAAGAAGTTTTTCCAGTTTCGTAAAAAACCTTATGAGAGTTTCACCGTAACTCACTGAAATGTGATCTATACAGAATTGAAATAAAACTTATGTTGCCAATTTAAATAAGACCTTTCGACTCCTATGCCCCAGACAGATCAATGAAATCTCTGACCAGTCTGAAAATGTCCGTAGTGGGATGAAACCGGTCCTGGTGAAAATAAATAAGTGGAAGAAAGTACAAAAGTGTCTTAAATTTCAATTCTAATGAAATCTCATCATCTGATCAATACAAAATTTCGAAACTTGAAAATGCTGATTATATTTTTAAAAATTTACCTAACTTCGGGCACACGGACATGCTCACAACACACTTCTAACTAGACATGGGCATATTCACTTGCAGTAGTGAAACGATTCAGTTTGATTCACCTAGTCCTGTGAATTTATTCATTTAATTTATTCCTTTAATTAAAAAAAAAATTAATACAGTGATAAATCAAACATCTTAAGCATGAAAACTTCTTCATGAAAATAAATAAATAAAAACAGGGGATTTTCTCACAAAATAAAATAAACACTAAAATAGCAATCTTACTCAACTAGCAATAAATAATATTAATAATGTATTTACATAAATCTCAATGTAGTAAATAACAGTTTCATTTTTAAAGACAATATTACGAGCCAAACAAAAACCGACTAAAAGTGGGCGACACTCAATCATAGAAAATAAATATGAAATCACTGTGTTTTACGTTATTATCGTGACACCCTACCATCGAACAAGTATAACATCAATGAACCCTAGTGAGCACTCATTACTAAGGAAATTCCCACCCGACTTGTGATCTGACGGCTTGGCTGCGCTGGGACATGAAGGGAATCGCTGAGGGCATTGAGGAATGAGTTAGGAACTTCTGACTAGTGTCTCGCAGCAATTTGACTAACTTGCGCCCTGCTGACCTAGTACGAACAGACTCAATATCGATGGACTAGAGACGTAGTGACTACGACGTCGCAACTGAATACGGAATACATTTCTTAATTCCTCAGATTAGGGAATACAGACTGAAAGCGAATACGCGCTGCTTGGAATTACTGACTGGCTGACTAGAGGCGATTTGCTGCTACGAACTAGTGCGGACTGTGAACTAACGATGATGTACGGGTTTTTATGAATTTCAGCGAGGGATTTTGTACATTAGATGGAGTCCTGCACACTGCACAATATCTCTGGCGATTTTGCGATGACGCCCATAGTATTCGCGCAGTAATTATGGTGCCACGCATTCAAAAATCGTAGGGTTGCAAGGCCTAACTAAGCTAAGAAATGAAGAATTAATTCCGCGTTAAATTGAGAATCAGATCGAGTGTGTCACCAGATTGAAATAATTCATTCATTCAATCTCGCCCACATCTACTTCTCAGTTTATCTCTTCAGTGTTGTAGCTGTAATGACACCAAACATTGAGGTCTTGGCACACATTTCTTACTTCATTCACGATCATACTTTTGTGTTGTTCCGACTCTCGACATAACCTGACTCAGGTTGAGCTGTTGGGTAAGATATTGACGGAGGCCCACCTGCACCTTATAGCCGCCGGGTGTGAGTGTGGCGCCCCCAGGTAAGCTGGAGGAGCGCGAGGAAGGCGTCATGGCGCCCAGCACGCGCTGGAGCCCTGCTGAAGAGCGGTCGCTGGCGGAGGGCACGTTGTTCTGCTGTAAACAAAAATAAAATTATTAGATTGTTGTAGTTGGAGGAGTATGAAGATGAAAGAAGAAAACAAAATAATATATCTAATACCTTCTTTTAGATTCTGGTTCTCACCACTATTCACATAACAACATGTTCAGACTTTTAGTTTAGACAAAAGCTTTTTTTTAAAGATAGACTGATCACTTTTTCATGTAAATACAGCACAAGAGTACCAACTGCTCCCAACCGTCTGGAGCCAGTAGGACTATGGCATCCCCAATTGGGGTATGTTGCGAGGTTGAAGGTGGTGGGGAGGGGAAAAAGATGCTTCCCAACCTTTCTCCTCCCCATCTCCTTTCCCACCTTATTATCTTTAGCCTTACGAGATACTCCAATTGGATGCCATAGTCTCAAGCGGTATTCACATTTTTAAAAAATAGATTAGGTTAGGTGAGTTTAAGTTTGGTTAGGTTAGGAGAGTTTGGGTTGTTCAATCTTTTTCTTAAATGTTTCGTTTTGTTGCTATTCTATTTCTGTCATGGAACTGAACAATATATATCCAGCATAGAATATTAGAGGCAGGGGAGAGGACTAAGTCAAGTTGGCATTACCTTATTATGCGGAGTTGTTGACGAGCGGTGTTGAGCGTGTGCTGGAGGAGGTGGGGCCGTGGCGGTCACAGTCACCCCTGACGGTGGACCCTTCACTGACAGATCCTGAAATTAAAACAATGCGGTTATAAACAAGCGTTTTTATTCTTGTTGTGTATTGAAAATTCAGTTGTGCTAGTATAATGTTTTCATGTGTGATATTGTTGTTAC
Source organism: Halesus radiatus (assembly GCA_022606495.2). Taxonomy (NCBI): domain Eukaryota; kingdom Metazoa; phylum Arthropoda; class Insecta; order Trichoptera; family Limnephilidae; genus Halesus; species Halesus radiatus. Next base: position 32,796 of record JAHDVE020009541.1, on the reverse strand, counting down.
ATAAAATCAGCTGTGGGGTTGCAAAACCCACTCTGGGGTTTTTCGGAAGTCTGGAGATGGTTGCGAAAAATTGTTTGAAACACCTTAAGGGCCAGTTCTTAAAAATGTCCCTAAACATCACTTTGTGGGTTGCTAACTGAAGTAGTACTACAAATGATTTATATGTAAATTCTATATGGGTAGTTAGAAAAACATCACACAAGTGCGCCCCACTGTAGAATTTGGCAACCGCCTCTGGCCAGGAGCCACAAAATATCTGAAATATCTATCGCCTATCTTAACAAACGGATTGCAATCTTTGGAGCACAGATGTCAGGTGGGAATGCTGACCTTGTTCTACCGGTATTCCAATGAAAGATGCTCTGGGGAACTAGCATCATTGATCACTTCAGCACCAGTGCAGTCGGAAAACACACCAAAAGCGCGCCCAACATTTATACACGGTTGACATGTCACACGAGAACGGGTCGCTTCTAAGACTCGTTCTCATGTTCAACAACTCGGCTGCGGAATGATTCACCGGCGCCTTTGTTTCGCTAATAGGTTCACTCCTTATCTTCTAAAAGACCCTCCACACAAGGGAAATTATTTTCCTCGGGGCCTCCTGTTTGGAGTTACTGTAAAAAATAAGTACCGGATACCAAAAACTATCAAACCCTGTCCCTATTAATATTAATGGTGTTTTGTGGATATCAATTGCTTCCATAATTAAGAAAGCTAAAGGAGGAGGAAGCGCAACACGGCATAATATCCCAAAAATTAATCAAGAAAAAGAACAAAAAACTGTAAAAGCATTTGCCTAAATGATTTTATGACGAGCTTGCAGGATATTGAGGTCCAAGCGAAGTGTTCCAGTTGAAATCACTGTTACGTTTTCAAACAAATTCAAATAAGCCGCGCTTCAATTTAATATCTTGCGGCGAATAAAATAGTTCAAAAAATACCCACCAGCGTGCGCACTGAGCAAGTACGTTTGTTTGTTTGTTGGTTGTAGTTACTATATTGAGGTGAGTCTGTGTATCTTTATTTTATTGCGTAGGTAAAATAACATACGTGTTTTTAAGCATCGCCTTTCCATTTCAGTTCAAGTTTTATCTATAATTCCCGTTTACCAGCATCCTAAAGTAAAAAAATAGAGTCATCCACGTGAGAGGAAGCTTTTCCCTAGGCATAACTTCAATATACCTTAAAATAAACGAGGATAACCTCAAAGGGATCAACATCATACTGTGTTTATTCTTCTTCCCTAACCTAGAAAAATACTACGAATGTTATGTTTTAAACGTGTCTACATGACGATCTTAGATCATACGACGTACGTCTTGAAAACTTCAACACTAATTTCACTTAAAATTAGAAGGCAATTGATTGATTTAATACGTTTATACAAAATAATTAACGGTTATCTCAATACTGCATTATGTCTCAGCAGTATTGAAATAAATGTTCCTAATTCCTATTGTTAAGACTACATAGCATATTTCACCCGAATACATTCAGAAATAATATTGCCTACTTTAGCCCTGTATCAAATGTGTCGACTATATAATAAGACAGAGTGTGTTAATGTAGACATTTTTGCAGATAATTTGTAGTCTCAGAAAAAATATCCTGTGATTACTTAAAAATATGTCACAATAATCAGGCTAATTGTGTTATGTATCATTTGTGTCTCTTGCTTCTATTTGTATTATGTATCATTGAGTGAGTTTTTTTGTAATTTTATGTATAATAACTGAGTTTTTATAACCGGATTGTTCATAGTATTATGTATCATTGAGTGAGTTTTTTGTAATTTTATGTAATTTATGTATAATAACTGAGTTTTTATAACCGGATTGTTCATAGTATTATGTATCATTGAGTGAGTTTTTTGTAATTTTATGTAATTTACGTATAATAACTGAGTTTTTATAACCGGATTGTTCATAGTATTATGTATCGAGTGAGTTTTTTGTAATTTTATGTAATTTATGTATAATAACTGAGTTTTTATAACCGGATTGTTCATATGAGCGAGAGATAAATTAACAACGAATACCTACTAGCTTGGGGTAAGTATATGCATATTCTTGCCGGAAGTATGAGTTGATGATATCCAACCTCCAATAAGGGAGACCTCAAAAGGTTAAATTATATGGTACCCGATTGGTGTACCACACAGCAACACATCATCACAAATAATAAAGTACCTTATTCTGCGGGGCCTGCTGGTGGGAGGGCGGGGGCTGGGCTGCCTGCTGCTGGGACTGCCGAAGCTTCTTCAGAAGCACAAGCTTCGTCTCCTCGGCTCGGAGCTCCTCACGCAGCTTCCGGAGTCTCCGTTCCCGCTCCCATATCTCTGCTGAAGATAGCTCCTGGAGTTGGAAATGATCGTTAGAAATAAAAATATTCAAGTATCAGAGGCAAAACCTACCTATATAAAAACTTCTTTGGATAGACAGAAACTTTTGGAAAAACTTCTCAAAGGTCTGCGTTACTATGAACATGCTCGCTCCAGAGTACACAACCAAATAATATGCATTATAAAAAAACCTTGAAATATGCACAAAAATAAAGCAATAATAAACAATTTTAGTTCTTATAAGTTTTTGTCTTGAAGGAAGATGCGTAGTAAGCAAGAATCAGTGTCATAATGAAAATCTTTGCCTATTGTGTGCATATTTATTTGCGTGCTATAACTTCTCCATATCAACTGACTGGACAGTATTTGAACATGAGCCCATATTTTATCCTTGCACATTTTAAAACGTAATTTTATTTATATTTACCTTCAGTGGCAAAAGCACGGGTTCATTCTCATTCTCATTATCCGACGAGAATTCATCGGTGTCCATTTTGTCGCCAGACATGGTCACCGCTGACACGGAGAGGTCACTCTTCTTCGCTGGCTCCCGGCTGAAGGAGAGGTCGCCTGGATGGAATATAGAAACTGTTTGACTAAGTAAAGACTGACCTACAATACTAAATTCATCCAAGTCAATCGAGGGAAGAGAAAGTGACTAAATAAATGTCAGCAAATTGCTTTGATGAATCTACAGCTATTTTCTGGAATTTGTTTTTATCGTGAAAACATTGGATTTCATCAGTTCTGCAACATCAGAGGAGTTTGGAATCATTGCATTCGTGATTATAGTGTGTACCATCCGGAGGCTTCAAAGAATGGTAATTATAGATTTTTTTAAAATTTCCTAGTTTTAAATAATTTTAAATACCACTGCATGATCATAAAATAGGCACGAAAACATACATTTTTGGAGGAAAAAAAAAAAACAGGAAACTGAATTTTTTTTAAATTGTTTCTGTGTTTATTTCGTAGAACTCCATTTAATTTTTTTTAAATTTTATGTAAATCAAATTTAATAATGTTATTATTAAGTTCTGCAATTATTTTGATTTTTTTATTATTGTGACAGCTGTTTCGGCGTTTAAGGCCATTTTCAAACTGTGGTTAATCCACATTGTGACGACTTATTTATTTGATTTTCTTTACTCCCTCTCCTTTTCAATATGGACGGGTAATGACTTATTATCGGTAAAACCGATTTAGTTAGACTATGCTTAAGTTTAAGTCGTCTCTATAAGATCACAAGGGTGGCTATATCAGCCACCTTTTATTTATTAATTGTTTTTGTGTTTAATTCGTAGAACTTCATTTAATTTTTTTTAAATTTAATGTAAATCAAATTTAATAATGTTATTATTAAGTTCTGCAAGTATTTATAGTTTTTATTATTGTGAGAGCTGTTTCGGCATTTTTAACTGAATTTTTACCCAGTCAAAATACCTCCAACAAACCTTCCAAAAATTTTGAAAGTGCTAGCTTATTTGACAATGAAAACATTTAACGAGTTGTTTTAGATTTTTTTATAAACAAACAACTCGTGAACAGATGAAACAAAGTTTACACGCAATGATGCCCCCAAACCAAACAAAAATCATAAATACAATCTAATATGGAGCATGCAATGAATGAAAAATGTGAGGAAGGTTGTAAGCAAAAGAATTTCATCACTTGAATGTTATTTCACAAGACACCAGCAGTATTTTTTGTTGAATCCGCAAAAAAACTTGTGAAAAATTGCTTATTGCCTATTTTAAATAATAATTGTCATTTTATTCTTGTGTAACTAATGATTTTAACGCAACTAATACGTAACCCATCCAGATGGGTAGAAGGTTCAGATACCTCGGAAGACATAATGTGGAACCAGGAGACATGGCCGAATACCCAATGACAATTCTGGGGAACCTTATTGAAGTGGGTAGGTTACTGTCAAAGGGGAATATGATGGAATACTTCGGAGGGGAGGCCGAGCTAATTGCAATTTTCCCACCACGAGGTGGAGTCCGTAATAATACGGGGGGGGGGGCAGCCCACTGGGCCACTGGGCCTATGGCGTAAGTGCTTACAGGAGCTATGCAGACCGTCTCCACATCAATAATAATAATAACCCGTTAAGAAATTAATTGTTTAGGATTAATTTGGGCAAAGAATACCCATTTTATTTTGTACGAAAGTTGCAGTTCTGACTTCATCTACCAAAAGTAAAATAATCTAAAGAACTTTACATTGATAACTTCACCGAACAAAGGCTAAATTTACCCTAGAGCTATTGAACTATAGATTCGCCAATTAGATGTCACTAATATGACGTCAATACATTTCTAAATTTCTACAATACTAGTAGGGCTTGACAGAGACGGGATTAATACAGAATGAATACCGCCATAAACCCGATAGACGGTGGTGAAACACAATGGGTTAAACCATGGAAGTACAGTAGAACCCCATTATTCTAAATCCATGGGACCTCATAAACCAAATTTCCAATTTTAAGAAAATATTAAATAAAATTTTAAAAACGTTGTGATTTTTCAAATTCAGGTAGGTATTCAAAGTAAATTTGTAAAAATATGACATATTTCCATGTAAATCGAAAATTCGCAGTCGATTACTGTCACGGCTGGCCCTTCACATTCAGATATTTAAAGTAAATTCGTAAAAATATGGCATATTTCAATCACAATCGAAAAATCGCAGCCAATCACCATCACGGCCGGCCCTTCAAATTTAGATATTCCTAAGTAAATTCGTTAAATTACAACATATTTCAGTGTAAATCGAAATTTGCCAGACGATTACCATCACAGCCGATTACAGGCGCCTCCGGCCTGTCAAATTCATATTTAAAAAATAATAATACAAATCAGGACTATGCATAACCAAGTAAATCGAAATTTTATGGCATTTTACCGCCACGGTCGGCGTGTCAGATTCAGATTTACGAAATTATTTATTTTCGCACAAATCGATTTTTTCCGAATTACACTAATAAACTTTGGTGCACTAACCAAAAATAAATTTTCGATTTCGAATTATGAACTAAAGAAAAAAATTCGGGATTCGAATTAACTGGGTTCTACTTTATTACGCAGGTTCATAAATATATCATACAGAACTCTGAAGTAGCTGATAGTTTTTGAAGTAAAAGAAAGAAGTCGGGTTGGGTCTTGAAGATACCTAGATTGTTTATGCGAGAAAAGATAACTGTCTAATTTTTGGGTAGCCTATTAAAAGAACGAGAGATAAGTAAAAAGGGATAATATAAATGGTTGTATCCTTCTTAATTCTTTAACACATTAATACTGGCTTTACGAAAGCAAAAAAAAACAGACGAGAAGCGAGTTAAATGTGGAGTGATTTTAAAAACGAAGCAACTGTGGTGCCAAATGATTATACCCATATTACATGGGACAATAAATAACTCCAGAATTAAAGAAGAAAAAGAAAAATGTTTTTTTTTTTAGAAATATTCCGTGCGATTTATTGTCCCACATAATACCGGTTTTAAGAAGAAATAGATTGTATTCAACAGTGGCAAGCCATGACTGTTCCACTGATTTTTGTAATTTTCCAAAGAACAAAACTTTGTGTATGGAAAAAAATGAAAAAACTTTGTCCATTCAAAAAGTTTTCTGGCTATTTATATTTATGGAGTAAACTTTTCGGTCTGGAAAATTGCCAAAACGGGAAGAATAGTAAGGGTGAGCCAGGAATTGAAGAGGTTTATGATGTGAGACGGAGAATAAAGTTAATTTCAACGTCAGGGCAAACAATACCTGTCCACATGAGATTAATTTTATTGGAATCTTGCTGCAGATCATAACTTCTCTTCGGTAAACCTTTAAAAATAAAATTGAACATCAAAAACATACAGTAATATTGAAAATAAAATAAACATCATTAAAGACAATCATAACATGCAAAAACAATAAAAATTTTGACATCAGAAACTAAATACAGTGAAACTCCCTTAAGAAGTTCCCACATAACAAGTTTTCATGCTTAAGACGAACGGCTGCGATGCCTGTTTCATGCAAAACTTAATTTTGGATTGGAGGCCAAAATACCCAACTAAACTGAATGACCTATTTTTTATTAAAGGTTTAGTAAATATCTAGCATGGATGAGAAGTATTTTATTTATTTTTGTTTTACCTTATGAAATATCGGCCATTAAAGGAAATGATTTTTTGCGATTTTAGAGGCATCTTTAACAATTATTTAGGGGCTAACGGTGATTTAAAAAAAAGTTTTAACCCATTTGCTTTGAAAACATAATGAAATATAAAATTAATTTTATTTTTAAAATATTAAAATAAGCATTATGGTGGAATTTAAATAAATAAAATTAAAAACGACCAATTTATGGTGAAACACAAATTTGCCATACATAATTTAAAATATCGACCTGAAAATTTTTTTTTTTTTTTAATTTTTTATTTTTACATTTTTATTTATGTAATCATACTTACATAGCAAACGTGGTATATTTTTTAAAAAGTACGATAAATCTGCAAATAATTTTCTAAGCTGCCTCTAAAACTATGAAAATTGATATTTTTTCATGGCACATACTTAAAAAATTAAAACAAGCATAAATAAAATACTTCTCATTACTAAGCCTTTAATTAAAAAAATAGATCATTCCGTTTGGATGGGTATTTTTGCCTCCAATCCAAAATTCAGTTATGTATGAAACAGGCACCGCAACCGTTCCCCTTAAGAAGTGTTGTTTTTTCAGTTCCTTGAATACGGAACTTGAATAATGGCCCAATTTATTCCATATATAAGGTTTTCCCATACAAGTTTTTTTTTTCCAGTCCCTTGGAAAACTTCCTTAGAGAGTTTCGCTGTATCATAAGACCCTTTTTAGAAATTAACCTGAATTAAATTCTATGGAAGAAAAAAACATTTAGTTCATTCAGGAGTACAATCATTCATCCGATAAAATCGACACGAGTTGGGAAAGGGCTAAAATTTCAACCATTTTGTAATCATAACGAACATCTGCTTTTCAACTTTCGCACTGCATTTTATATTACAGTGAAACTCGCTTAAGGGGAACGGCTGCGCGGCCTGTTTCATACAAAACTGAATGATTTTTTTTAAATCAAAAGGTATAGCAAATATCTAGTACATACAGTTAGAAGTATTTTATTTATTTATGTTTTAAATTATGAAATATAGGCCATTAAAGAAATAAAATTTTCACGATTTTATGGACAACTTTGGCAATTATTTGGGGGTTTAATTGGGGGTGATAAAAAAAATTACCCCTTCTACTATAAAAATATAAAATTAAAAACTAAAAAGTGTTAAAATCAGAATTATGATGGACTTAAATTTAAAATGATTAATTTACGTTGGAACACAAATTTGCGGTACATAATTTAAAACTTCGACCCGAAAAAATGTTTTTTTAAAGATGTAAAAAAAAATTATTTTATTTTATATAATCATTTTTTCATAGCAAATATGACAAATTAAACTAAACTACCGTTAACCCGCAAATAATTTCCGGAGTTGCCTCGAAAATCATGAGAAATTGATTTCTTTAATGGCCTATATTTCATAATTTAACACATAAAAAAATAAAATACATCTAATCAGTACTAGATATTTACTATACCATTAATTTTTTTTTTAAATCATTCGTTTTGGTGGGTATCTTGGCAAAAATTAAGTTTTGTATGAAACAGGGCGCGCAGCCGTTCCTCTTAAGAAGTTTGGTTACTTGAAGACTGAATTTGAAAAATGGCACAATTTATCCAACGTAATTATTTTCCCATATAGATTTTTTCTTTCCGGTCCCTTGGAAAACTTTTTAAGAGAGTTTCACAGTAATTTGAAAAATTTGTTTTTAAGATGGAATGTTATTTTTTTCTGTGGATATTCAGTTTTCTTCTCTCATAAAAATCACAGAAGATATTTACTAGATTATTTCAATTTTTATTGGAATAATTAATTGAAACTTATAAACCTAGCTGTAATATTTTTTTTATCATTGATTATAATATTAACTAATCCCAAATGAAATATCGTCGCAGGAAAGCAATATTGGAAACAGCAAAGGCCATGTAAAAAAAATGCAGGATTTTGAGGCTTACCATACCAATTAAAAAAACGTTATATTGACAAAACGAAGAGTTTTTACAACGTGTACAGTTCTTGTTTTTCATTGTAGTCACGGGACCCAGATAGATTGACGCAGAAAAAAAACCCTGTGGAATGGTGCACACAAAGTATTTTCGTGGGTAATGGTGGTTACAGCAGTATTGCTTTCCTGCGACGATATATAAATATGAAACAGAAAAGACACAGAAAATAAAAAGGTAACGATCACATCTGGGACTCGAACCCAGGACCTCTCGATCTATCCGGGACCAGCGCTCTAACCAATTGAGCTAATGCCACTATTATTATTGCTTTCTGTAATTTTAATCATACATCAATTTAAGAACTGTTAATATCATCTTCAATTAAATCCCATATATTTTTGGCTGTTATTTTTCCTAATAATCTAAGATTTTCACAAATATTTCGATATTTTCACAAATATTTCGATATTTTCATAAATATTTCTATATTTTCTCAAATATTTCTACATCTTCTCAAATATTTCTATATTTGCTGCAAGATTCTACCTGAATTTATTTGCAATCTAGATAGAGACCATTACCTTTTTATTTTTATTAAGTCTTTTCTGTTTCATATTTCATTTGAGATTTTTATTAATATTATCTTCAACGATAAACAAAGTATTATTTCACTGCTGTTTTTTTCAAACTGATTAATAGACCAGAAAAATAATAAACACATTTATACACCACCAACACATTATAAGAAAACCTACACCAGTTAATAAATAATAAAAAAAAATCATGCTTGTTTTCAAACATCATGCAAAAAATCACAACACAAAATGTAACTTCTTTCTAAAAAAAAAAATCCAATGTGTATGTATTGTTGTACTGTAATGGGAATCGAACCCAAATTCTGTGGACATGAAAGTATCACAGACAACATCCCAAATTAGAAAAATAGCACTCCTTCAATACCAAACTCAAAACAGGTCAAGAGAAGTTTTAGACAGCATGCGTATGACTTTTTCTCGTGTTTCCATAGGAAAAAGATTTTAGATATGTAATATTTTTATATTGGAAAAGTGTATTTTATCAAATACGGCAGAAATATAACAATACGCACATCTCCTGACATTTACCATGCAATGAGATGCTAACATGCTACACCAGCACCCCTAGCGGAGTGATTAGGCAGAATTGGCTCTTTCCGTACATTTTAATAGATTTTTTGTGAAATATTTCTTAATAAATTATAGAAGTCGAAAATTACAATATATTAACATTTAAAGCCTCGCTGCTCGCACACTGTCTAAATTGTTTAGAAAGATAATAAAATATTTATTATACATAATAGCAATACAGTCTGGAAGCGCTATAGCCCGGGCCGCTAGAGGCGGTAGTATAGCATGTTGCCAGTATTTTGATGTCTATGATATCTGATTACACGCATAGCTTTGTCTATAACGCTTATAAAAAATATTTTATTCACTTTCTAAAGAATTTAGACAGTGCGCGAGCAGCGAGGCTTTAAATGTTAATGCAGGGTGCGGCAGTATACCTTCCTTTTTTTAAATGCGAACCGTTCAGTCGGTTAATGTGGTAGAGGAGCGCTGGTGGTCTCGCTCTAGAGGCGGAACTATAAATCATGCGTTGGAACACTGAGGAGCGTGCGTTTGCCGTTGAGACCTACTTTTCGAATGGATGTTCTGTGGTCGCAACCCAGCGCGCCTTTCGGAATCGCTTTAATTTAGCCCCTGTCCCGGACCGGAAATCAATTGTTATGTGGGTCACTACGTTCAGACAAACTGCAAGTGCAACAAGACGAAGAACTGGAATCCCTCTTCCCATTAGATCACCACGGCGTTCTGCGCGCATACATGCGGTTAAGTACAGTGAATTCACGCCGGTATGTAAACATGTTACAGGATTTTTTTCCCACAGATAGACGAGTTGGACTTAGGGGACACTTGGTTCTAACAAGACGGTGCAACGGCACACACTGCAAAAGCATCGAAGGCTGTTTTGAGGGAAGACTTCCCAAAGCAACCTAATCTCAATTAGGGGCGATTTGGAGTGGCCAGCCCGTTCTCCCGATTTATCCCCTTGTGATTTTTTTCTATGGGATTTTTTTAAGTCCCGTGTTTATGTGAACCGTCCAAGGACCTTAAAAGATTTGAAAACCAACATCCAGGAATAAATTGCCTGGATAACGCCTGATATTCTGACAAGAGTCATGACAAACTCCAGAAATCGGTTTACTCAGTGTATGGAGAATGGGGGACGTCACCTACGTGATTTGATCTTCTAAAACTAAATAAAACAAAACTTTGGGTATGTGCCTACATTATAAAAAAACAAATAAAAATTTGTGATTCACACAGTGAGCTTTATTAAGTTTTGAAAAAAGGAAGTTATGCTGCCGCACCCTGTACAATCCTAATAGTATATTTTAAAAATTGTATACACATGAGCAAAAGAGGAGTAAATCATATGTAGGTTTACCTAATATTTATTTTTTGAATTTTCGATTTCCATAATTTATTAATTAAGAATATATTAAACAGAAAATCAATTAAAACGTATGAAAAAAACCATAGCATGCTGCCATCAAATGTCAGGAGTTCGGGATATTATCATTTAAGATTATTTGATTTTATTCAAATATATACTATTGCATGGAAAAAAAGTATCCAAAAACATATACAGGTTGAATAATACTATTTTGTGTGATTTCCATACAAAAAGTTTTTTTATGGAAATTGATATTTTCAAAGTAAAAATATCAACTGAACACGTTTTTGCCCTGGAAAATGGGGAAAAAGTCATGACACGCCATAATTGCATAAATATTGACTGCAATGTTGACAAACTTCTTCAACTCTGTGACAGCAATGGTCACAACAAACTATTTACTACCAAAAGTATAAACAACCTTCCATTATACAATACAAATATATTTGAAAAAAAATAGCATTTAAGTTTTTCTTACTCGGTTTGGGAGGAGGGGGTTTAGCGGGCAACAGCACAATATCCGGGGATTCTGCATAGCTCCTTTGGTCTGTTCTTGGTCTGAGGACACGCCTTCCCCCCTGCAGAAGTAACAAACTTGTTTTGTATCAGAAGTTCAAAGGGTGGGTGTAGAAATAAAAAATTATCATATTGTTAAAATACTTTAAATGTTTTCAAAATCTTTGTGAGTTCAATTCCTCGGCTGGCTCCAAGTCCTCCACCATGACACAAGCAAGATCTTTCGCTTACCGTGATGGTAGTAGAAGATTTTTAAATATTTTCGGGTTATTCCGGAGAAAAAATCTTAATGTTTTGTCAAGAAGCATAACTAGTTGTCAAAATACCATGTTAAAAAAGCATTTCATTTACTCTGATCTATTTGAGGCGTCCAGTGGAGTACCTCAGGAGTCTCACCTGGGACCAATTTTTTTCCGCTCTTTATTAATGATATTGTTTATGATGTTCACTTTCTCCTTTTTGCTGATGATCTTAAAATATTCAAAATTATACTGAATCTATACGACTGTCATGTCCTACAAAATAATCTTATAAAGTTATATGAATAGTGTGAATATAATAAACTGTATTTAAAAACATCAAACCATAATATTTTGCAGAAATAACATTAACATGTTGTTTCAATATTCTATTAATGCAATAAACCCTTGAAAGATTATCCCAAATAAGAGATCTAGGTGTAATTTATCATAATGAGTTGAACTTCCCCATTGCATTTGTATCACAAACAAAGCCATGAAAATAATATTGGGTTTACGAACAACTCGTGAATTCATATCAATATTTCTATTCAAAATTCTCTTTCCAACACTGAGAAGTCATTTAGAATTTAATTCTAATCTTTGGAATCCACATTATAAAATCCACACATGCAAATAAAATTGAGAAAGAACATAAATTTTTGAGATTCATCAACTATAAATTGGGTATACCCTCAGAACAGATTCACTGTGATAATCTTTTAAATTTCCTTGTACTGAAGGAATTATTCGGCAAAAGAATTATTAGTAACTTACTCTATTTGCATAAAATAATACATGCACAATTTGATACTCCGGACCTGTTAGAAATGATAGTGTTCAGAGTACCTAGTAGAAAAATGAGAAGTATAGTTCCATTTCATGAAGAACTATTTCATACTAACTTTGCCTCTAACTCGTCCATACAGAGACTTCATAGACTGGGTAATAAATATTGTTCTGAGAATATTTTTAAATCTGAATTACTGAAATACAAAGATAAAATTATTGAACTCTTACTATATAATCTTAGTCTATTATTTTAGTATTAAAGGAGTATTCCTATTGTATTTCATTTCATTCTTTCACATTGTACTTGAAATTACAGTTGTTGACTTAGGCTATATTTGTATATTCACATATGTACCTATTTAATAATTGCATCTACCTCCATTTCGTATCTACTTTATAATAACATCTGGATTTATTATTATTTTTCCTAAATAAAACAGATATTCTCCTATGTACACATTATATTTATGTTTTATTATATCGCCATTATGTAAAAGTCTTTTTTAAAATGAATAAATAAATAAATAAAATACATACACATTGTTCTATACGGTTGTTTAAATAATATTTTGTCAACATGTCCACAGTGTGGTCTATGTATTTGACTTTTAGTAGGGAGGTTGTAGGTTCGTTATAGTTTTTCATGAAACATACAACCACATTTTTGCTTTATAATTAAGACACGGTCAAACTAAATTCAGCCAATCAAAAAAATATATAAAAACAGAACATTTCAACAGTCTCGAAAATGTGTGTTCTGATTGTGTCAATCAACGTTAACTATGGAATTAAAATAGTATAGAAGGGCTCACTAACGATACAAACCTGATGCATGGGCGGGTGGGCTGGGGTGATGGTGAGCCCACTAGCTGTGAGAGCACGCAGCTCGCTCAGCTCCGGAGGCAGGGGCCTGGAAGCAATGGGTAGACCATTGGAATCGGGCTTAGCTACTAGTCTATGGAATGAGATAAATAAATGATGAGTTACAAGAATAGTATGATGGGATATACAGAAAAGTTATTTTATATTATACAAATATGGTGGTCAGTACTTGATGAGAAATATAGAGAACAAAAACATCTGTAAACAGACATGCTTCAAGCCACAATACTTCGATACAAAGATAAAATATAATGTATCAAACACACTGGTAAAACCCTCTTCTACATATGTTGCGAAGTTTGGGGACAGAGCATTTAAAGCGCTGGGTCCACATTCTAAATATTGAGGGGTATTATAATAGAGGAAAAATATCTGAAAATAGAGAGACTTAAAGCCACAATACTGTGGTACAAAGGTAAAATCTGATGCATCAAACAGACTGGTAGAACTCTTTCGCATGTATGTTGCGAAGTTTGGGGACAGGGCATTCAAAGGTGCATTGAGAGACATTATAATAGAGGAAAAATATCTGCAAATAGATACACTTCAAGCCTGTATACTGCAGTAGGAAGGTAAAGTTTGATGCATTTATTTATTGTTAACTGAGAAAATACACCAAGTCATAAAGTATTTTGTATGCAATGCAAAAAATTATCTACCAAAACTCTATACTGCATTAACCCTTTCCTTAAGGTGCTAGAAAATCCCTCGAGCGGTAAATATTTCCAGTTGGGACTCAGTAGAAAAACTTACAATTGAAAAAAAATACTCTTAAGTTTCATAAAAATAAATAAAAAAAACATTTACATATGTGGAAATACAAAAAAAAATGCACTTAATTTTTTACTTCCTTTAAATAAAAACGTGTAAATATTGAGGGAGAGTTGACGCCGACATGTTCAATTAATATGACATTAGACAATAGTTGCATACAAAGTGCCAACTGTAAATATTAAATATTCTAAATATGTTGTTAGGTTCTTAGTTTGGGAAAAAACTAAGAACAAAAAAAAAAACTAAGAAAAAAAAAATAAGAACAAAAAAAAAAACTAAGAAAAAAAAAATAAGAACAAAAAAAATTGAGAAAAAAAAAAGAAAAAACCTAACAACATATTTAAAAAAATCCATTTTATGCAGTTCGACAAATGTCACATCATATTAACAACAAAGATGGCATCAATTCTCCTTCAATATGTAGACGTTTTTCTTAATAAAGCAAAAAATTAAGTGGATTATTTTGTATTACCGAATATGCAAATATTTTATTTTTATGAATCTAAAAGTTTCAGTTTTTCAACTGTGTCCCAACTGGAAATTTCTACCCCTCGAGCTATGGTGCTGTATACTCAGTGTATTGTGTTTTTTTTAAGTTCGATAAAAATGAATAGTTTATTTTATTAATATGTAAATCATTTTATTAATAGTACATAGCTGACTACTACCGATGTCCGTGCATCGTGGCACAGTGAGCAAAACACCGCATCACTCTGCAAGTTATCAACATACACAGATGTACGTATGTGCTAATTTTTTCCGAAATGTTAGATTTAAAATAAAAATCTTTTGGGTTCGATAAATACTTATTTTAATTATTTTATTCAATACATAAATGTATTGGTGAGGAACACGTAACATATGAACTCTGTGTTCGGTATATTTACAGAGATATTGAAATAATTAGAGACATGTCAAATCAGTTGACAGCACCGGCAAGGAAAGGTTAAGTACACATTTCCTAGAAAATTTGATAAAAATCAAGAATCATAAACAAGAAAAAATATCTGTTATCAAGCCCAATTTAGATGGTGTTGTATAATACATGGAATCTTGAAAGAAAACTGTATCAAATCAATTTTGATCTGCAGATAGATATGTTAAATTAAATAAATATATAAAATGTTTTTTACCTCACGCTTAAGTCAACCACTGATTCGTCTGTATCCATTTTTTCCATCTGAAACCACAAGGAAAACTCATGTGGGTTGAAGTCATTTAAAAATAAAAAAAGAGGAAAAACTTGAGCATTCCTGTTGTCTTTCACTGCAATTTGAAAATGGGAGGAACCAAATTTAAAAAATTTATAAACACATTTTTTCATAAAATTGCCAAGATAATGTTAACATTTCCAAATACCAACAGTGTTAACAAAAAAAAACTAATTATTTGAAACTATTAAGGTTCTATCTTCTTTACCTTTTCGTGATTAATTTTCGAGGTGGAAATTGGTATAAAAAATTGTACATTTGTTTGAGCATTGATTCTGTTGGGTTCAGGCAGGTTCACTTTCTAAATCATAGTATGGGAACAAAATTATTATCAGTAACTTGAATCCACATTTTGGATTTGTTAGTAAGAATACTACCAACTCTTTTGCAAAGCTTACCATGCAGATTTTTTTTAAGTAAAGGAAATCCATCTTATTGAAATGAAAGAAAACATTTTTTGTAAAATGAGAGAAACTAACCTACAAATTTGGGTGTCATATTATAAACAAAATATGTAAAAAATACTGCAATAATGAAACCGTCTGAGATATTTTATAGGTAATTGCAATGTCTACTTCTACGTGTTTGTATTTAAAAGCGCTCATATTTGAGCAGGATTCAAAACGTTGATTTAAAAATTTTAATTGATAAAATAAAATCAACCAAATCTGATTGATGACAACAAAAAACATCCGAAATCACAAGATTTTGATACAATTTGGGGTTATAAACGGTAATTTGTTGTTTGTAGTTAAAAAAATAATGACATATTTTATAAGAATAGTTGACAAATCAAAATAACAGTAACGGAAGCCATCCCTAATCTGATTAATATGCTAATGAAAGATGCTTATTAATCCAAAATTGATTTGTTGTAGAAAGTGTTTACACAAACATCTACGGAATTAAACAACGCGAAAGCATTTGAAAGAAATGCTTCCCTGGCACATGGAAATATACAAAAATAACCTTTGTTTATTTTACAAACCTTAATGAAAACTAGTAATTAATCTATTGAATGGGCATAGCGGCAGGAGAGATCGATAAAGATCACACTATCAGGTAATCACCAAACTAATGTTATCAAAAATTATGTCCACTCGTGCTCGACGACACTAGATAACAATTTATCAAATAATACTGAGTTTTCCGTTGATTATTAAATCATAAATATGAATTGAACACAATATTGTGACATATCAATCGCCGAATAATATCGCCGTGCAATCCGACGCACAATTCCAAAGACAAAATAATTGAACCTTTATCGGCTAATTAGTGAATAGTGTGTACATGTTGTTTACTTCATTCACGGGAGGTCAAACAAAAATACTGCGGGAATATAATATCGGAGTACTTGCCCACTTTCGACAGAAAGCATAGACGAGTCGAAAATCGAAACAGTAAATTTCTTGAAATAATGAAGAAGAAATTTTAAGATTTCAAGCAACAAAAATTAAAAGCATGTTCTGGTAGCAATACATTATAAAATTCCTAAGTCATATTTTGGGAAGTGGCATAACAAAAAAAGTTTTTGAAATAATGAGGCAGAAATTAAAAATTATATCCAATGAAAACAGAAAATTGGGAAAATAATAAATATCCTGTCTCTAAACCTATGACTTTGGTGATACATAATATAAGTCCGCAATAACTTTTCTGAGTGGCCCTTCTATGAGAGATCGTAATAAAAGAATAACCGTCGTTGGTTTGTTAGATGTAATTTGTATATTTTTCAACAAGGTGGACCATGGCAAGAAAACACGTATATGACTTTTTGAAACTATAAGCAAACGTATTTATACGCGTGATTTTACCCTTGTGCTCATCATCAAACATTGTACAAAATATTTTGATCAATTATTTAATTAAAAAAACTGAAATAATATTATGCACATCAACAGTATGTTTCAGATCCAATCGTTAATTTATAATGCGTCCCGAAGATGATAAATATCGAATGTCAATGGTTCTGTCAAGGCACGTAATTGATGCGATTGACAACTGATCGTTTACAGAGTCAATTGACGCGATTGACAAATGCTACTTTCGAATGATGTGAGAATGATGGGTATTTTGATTGACCGCGTAGACGCCACAGACACGAATCATTGACGGAGCAGAATGATAAATTTGTGGTGCGATTGACAATCGTTCGTTCGTCAATCGAACCCTTCGGAACTTACTTTCATCACGGAATGAGATTTGTTTTAATTATAATTCCATTAAATCGCGAGTTGCAGAAAAACAACTCAAAAGATTATCCTTGTATTCGCACACTGCAGGTATGAGGTAGTGTTTCTGTAAATGTCCACAAAGTACGTAGGGCAAAAAAAATATTGACGGTTCGATTAATTTTCCGTCAATATTTTTTGACGGAAAATTAATTTCAATGGACATTGTCAATGACGTAAGCACATTGACAATAAATTTATTGGCATTGATCGTCCCGGGTCACTTTAACTCTTCAAATATTTTTAAAAATCATGTGAACGCGGCTTTATAAAATTATTCCAGGATTTGCCGGCGCTTTCCAAACTGCTATCGCTTTTATTAATTTAGGCCGTTCCGCCGCTGTTCGAGTGATTGTGCTCCGAATATTTTATTGATTGCCTCGCCCGTTATTCAATTAAAAATGTCTTATAAAGTCAAGGTAGGACAAATTTAATTATTTAGACTATATTATTCTCTGTATTTTCGCAACCAGTTTGACATATTTTTTTGTTGGGATTACGTTTGCGGCCCTGTTTCTGATTTTCTGAGCAATCTGACATTTTGAATCGGACACAACATTTTGAGGTTAGTTTTGGATAACTAATACATTTTCATTTGAAAATGGCTTACAATCTTAAAAGTGAGGAGGAAGTGAAAGAGTATATCGAAAACCTCGGTATAGAATACAGATTCGGATGTTTCAACGAGAAAAATCCGGAAACCTGTCACCTTCTCGCCGACTATTTCGAAGCCATCAAGAAAGATTTCGATAAGGCAGGGAAAGTTTATAAAGACAACTGCGATGCGAGAGACTTTCCCAAATCTTGTTTCAAAACTGCAAATTACCTCCTTTTGGGAAAGGGTAACTTAGGAAAGCCGGGAAATTTCGTTGGCTCATTTCCTTACCTGGAAAAAGGCTGTAATAAGGAAGACCCTGACGCCTGTTTGCATCTCGGTTTGATGCTTTCCTCCCCCCCTGTTCCTGAAATCAAATTTGATGCTGAGAGAGCGATTGCAGCATTAAAATTGAGTTGCAGCAAAGAAAATGTGAACGCTTGTTACTATCTCGCTGGGATGTACATCAGTGGTATTCTGAAGCATGAGTTTAAGAAGCAGATTCACGGCAAGCCGGGCATTGCAAATAACCCCGCTAACTTCGCAATACAGAAGAACATGGAGGAAGCTTTTAAATATTCTGAAAAGGCTTGCAGTCTCAACCATCTGTATTCCTGCGTTAATTTGAGTCAGATGTATCAGAGAGGAGAGGGAGTGGCGAAGAATCCAACACTGGCCGAGCAGTTCAAGCAGAAAGCAATAGAATTAGAAGATATTGTAAGGAAAACACAGCAGCCATTGGAGTTTCAACAAGGATTGTAGTTATGTAATTCTTATCTACTGTCACAATACTTTTGCCACCGTTAATTTATTTATCAAAATTATTTGTCGATATCCACGTCAATATAATAATTTCATATTCCCAACGGGAATTGAATCTATATTACTACTATATCATGCCAAGTTAGTATACATACTATGGATACCATCAAACGCATCTGGAGAATTAAAGGTATTTTATTCATGGTTCAATGTAGAATTATTAATTTTTATTAGACAAATTATTACAACCCACCAAACTAGGCACAGGCCCATTATGGTGTTAAATATGTAAATATTAATTAGAAATCTGTTTAAGGGGGAGAGGGATTATTTATTAATTCGAAATAATTATTACAGAGGGGTTATTTAATAAAATATTTTGTAAAATATGCGTTGGATGGTCAAAAAAAGTCATATTTTTCATTTGATTTTGATAAATGCTAAGCCTATGTAAATATAAGAAATATGTAATAAAAATTTTTCTCTTTAAAATCATTGTTTAATCATCTTATTACTTAATAATATTATCATTATTTCGAACTGATAAATAATCTGTCCCCCCCTTACTATTTCGAGCTACCATTGCTTTAAAATATTGTTCAGCACTTAATACATATTAAAATATTCAATTAATAAATTTTTTTTTGTCTCTTGATTTCTTTTAAATCTAGATTTTCTTGTCTTTGTCATTTTGGAAAAAACTTAATGAAATAAATAAATTTCGGCGTCGAATTAAGATATCACAATGCTGTTGTAGTCAATTGAAGAAATGGTTATAGTATTATGAAGAATTGTTGAATTAATCATATTTGTTATGTTGTTTTAGAATTTAGAATAAATTTATTGACATTATTGTGCATTTAATGTCTTTCCCTACCTAAACATTAGTATCAAGAATAAAGGCGATGCGTCAGTTTTTCTGCTGATAAAACTTAAAAATATTTTAGTGTTACTAAGAAAGATAATGCTGTGATAGGAAGGCAAATGGGCTAAAGTAAAAAAATGGTAATCTTTTACGATCGTATAGTGTTCTTAATACGCATTTTACTAAAATAATTTTTTTTTTTTGATTGAACTTAAGAGGAACCGGCTGCGCTGCGCTTTCCATACATAACTTAATTTTGGATTGGAGGCCAAAAACCCATCTAAACTGAATATGTTTTTTTTTATGAAAGGTTTAGTAAATATCTAGTACGCATGAGAAGTATTTTTTTATTTTTGTTTTAAATTATGAAGTATAGGCCGTGAACAAAAAAATAGTTTTCATAATTTTAGAGGCAAGTTAGGAAATTATTTGCAGGTTTTTTTTTTTTTTTTTTAATTATCATTTTGCTACGTAAATATGATTACGTAAATAAAAATATAAAAACAAAACATTTAAAAAAAAAACCCCTTTTCCGGTCGATATTTTAAATTATGTACGGCAAATTTGTGTTCCAACGAAAATTGGTCATTTTTAATTTAATTTAAAGTTCACATAATGCTTATTTTAATATTTTTTTAAATTTTATACTTCATTATATTTTCAAAGTAAACGGGGTAAATTTTTGTTTTTACATCACTGTTAGCCCCCAAATAATTGTTAAAGGTGCCTCTAAAATCGCGTAAAATCAATTCCTTTAATTGCCTATATTTCATAATGTAAAACAAAAATAAATAAATTACTTCTAATCCGTACTAGATATTTGTTATAATTTTTGATGAAAAAAAGAACATTAAGCTTAGATTTAGTATTTTGGCCTCAAATCCAAAATTAAGTTTTGTATGAAACAGGTCGCGCAGCCGTTCCTCTTAATTATAATAAGAAACGGCTATTTCAGTTGGGGGAGAAAATAAATATTGCATATAAATATATATATAAAATTTAAAGAATCGCAATACACCATGTTCAAAGTTATTTGATGTGACATTTGCCGATATTCTCTGCCAACCTAAAAAGAAAATAAACAGTTCAGTTGGGGGAGACAAGAAATAATGTTTTTACTTTTTCTTTAAAACCCAAACCATGAATTCATGATATGGATTATAGGTTCTTGGGTTCTACTAAGGGTATTAGTTTGGATTATATAAAGATAGGAAAAATGGTTGTATGACGTCATATGGTCGGCAGTACCTATTGGCAAGCGTCACATCAAATAACTTTGAACATGGCGTCATGTGGTTCTTGTGATTTTTATGTGTATTTTAATTTTTCTGTAATCTTAATATAAGTGCATTATTTCGTGTCTCCCCCAACTGAATTACTTGCTTTTTATTGTAATTAAGTTCAATAAATGATTTAAAAATAAAATAAAATGGGCATTTAGAATGCTATAGGATAAGTGCATTATTTCGTGTCTCCCCCAACTGAATTACTTGCTTTTTATTGTAATTAGTTCAATAAATGATTTAAAAATAAAATAAAATGGGCATTTAGAATGCTATACTATTGTAAAACTACCAAAAACTGAAAAAAAGTGATTACCGTTCAAGAAATTAATCTGCCTCTAATTGGGTATACATACGACACTGAACCTTTGATTTTTTATAAAAAAACTTACTTATATCACCTTCTCATCAAATAATGATTTTGCATGTTTCATTATCTTAATTTTGAACCCTTGACCTAATAATATTTATTATACTCCTCTAATTGATAAGGCATTATAAATTTAATTAAGAATTTTAATTTATACCATATGTTTGACGGCCTCCATGGTCGAGGGGTAAGGCTCTCGACTACGAATCCGAAGGTCGCAGGTTCAAATCCTGTCGTGCGCAAGTAAATTTTATTTAATTAATTTGTGGTGTTTCACAATTAATTAATTTAAAAATAATATATAGTATATTTGCGCACGTTCCAAAGCGGATGATACTCTCAGTATCGCCCTGGTGAAAGACCACCATTCAGAATTGAAACGTTGCTTGAAATGGCTTTTAGCCGTGTTTGGTGACCAGATCTGAGTAGCCAGGTATTTCTCCACCTTCCTCTTCACTTTCTACTTCCCCTCCACAATACCTTCAGCCTCACAACATTCCCTAATTGGGGATGCCATAGGCTCACTGGCTCCAGAGGGTTGGGAGCAGTTGGGACTCTTGTGCGGTATTCATATAAAAAAAAAAAGTTTCTACTATCTTGGTACGAGAGCCGATGAAAGTAGGAAAACACTCCTCGTGGACCTCGTGTAGGGGTTTGTAGTGAAACAATGTTTCATTTATGATAAATGACAATCGCTTCTCTCTGGGGTACTACTTGGACTAGACCCTTACTCCTCTCTTTTCTAAATGCTACTACAAACTTTTCCGGTTCCTCTTACAATGTTATTGGCGAACCTTCCTGGTTACCTTCTTAAAAACTACTCTCAACCTTCACGGTTCCTTTCTTTAAAATTACTAACACGAACCTTCCTCTTTCAGTTTTAAAATGCTACTAACTACCGAACCTTCTTGGTTCCTCTCTAAAATGGCACTAACTCCCCAAAGCAGTTGTTACGCTATTTATTTCATTATAACACAAAGAACATTCAAAATCATATATGAAATTAAGAACGGCTTACATACACGTGTTAATAGTTAACACGTGTATGGGAACCAATATAGTTTATCTAAAGAGGAATACACGGAGACAAAGGACTTCTTTTAAGGTATTTACGTCATATGAATTGCATAATCCCATAGTTTGTGTCAATTAGTTAGCCTTGATTTGGTACAGGGCACGCGTGTAAACAGATTTTATAAACAAACTGAAAACAAAGACCTTATATGTAGATGCATTACTTCATACACGTGTGATAAAACTCAAAACATAAAATCATTACATAATTCTACTATAACATTTTTTCAACAATCTATAGGCTTGTAACTAAAATATATCATTTAAGACGGTGGTCGGCGAAGTGAGGCTCCCGAGCCGCATGCGGCTCTTTGGCCCCTTAAGTGTGGCTCTGGCACAAAAATCCACGAGCAGGCGCAACAGTTTTGTCTACAGTGTTCGGAGCTTATTGTGTCTGTAAATCGCGGGCGCCTTTCAAAGGTACCTCCCTGAAGAATAAAGTTGTCTTATTCTCTATTCAGCTGCACATCCAATAGGTATTTTTGTCATCAATTTGTTATACTTTCCGAGCCTGCTGAAGCATCGCCATGAAAATAATTCCTCCATTGACAAACACTATTTCAAAATAACCATTTTAAATATGAAGGAAGCATTTCATTAGAGCGACCTTAGCATGTGTCAAAAACCCTCTTAATACTATGATAACAGATTTGATATTTTCTCCCTTTGGCATTGACATTGGTAAGTTTGAAATACAATCACTGGATTAAAAACAAAAAAATACAAGGAGTTATGGATCTCTAAATTTGAATGTATTTAGTTGATTTGGAAATACTGGAGAGGGAACAAATGTGAACTTAGTTCACATCACAAGTGGTCTGCTTTGAAAGACTTTGGAGAAGGAAGACATGATCATGTTCAACCCCTGGAATAGTATGACCTTTATGATCAGCTGAAAAAACTCTCGTTTGCTCTTCTTTTCCTTTTTGGTTCTACATATTCATGCGAACAATCCTTTTCAAGCATGAATTTTATCAAGAGTAAACTGAGAAGTCATCTTAGTGATGAGAACCCGGAATCGTGCCTAAAATTAAAAACAACAATACACAAACCTGACATACTCAAACTTTCCAAGGAGATGGAAGAAAATTGTCCGCATTAAGTGTTTGTCAGTCATTGTCTTGATTTAAATTTATGGATACCTTGCTTCTATACTATTTTTTTATCAATAAATAAAATCATTATTAAGTACGAAATCAAGTTTTATTCAGTGTACCCGTAGTTCTAAAATTATAATAAAGCTTTACTAAATTAATAAACAGATTTGGCTCTCAAAATTTTTTTTATTCGTTGTAATGTACATATTTGGCTCTTTGGCGAAAAAGTTTGCCGACCACTGATTTAAGACATCAAATTACTCCAAAGAAATATATCTAGTGTAAAGGAATTAAAATGAACAATATCAAATTATTATAATTCTAAAGACAGTACTGGGTGGTGAGACATTGTGATCATAATATACCAGGCCAGAAGTTAAAGTATCTTAAATTTTTAATTATAAAGTATTTTTATTGAGATTTAAAAACCGCATTGTAAAAAATAATATTAACATAACCTAAATGAAACATGAAAACGGAAAAAACGACAGAAAATAAAAAGATTTCAGTTAATTAATTACAATGGAGAATAATATATATTAACAAATCTTGAATTTGATATATGATATTGATGAAGATGACACAAATTGAACTGGTCTCATTGGCTAAATTGGTTAAGCGGTTGCCGCGGATAGGCAGAGGTCCTGGGTTCGAGTCCCAGATGCAACTGAAATCTTTTTATTTTCTGTCATTTTTTCTGTTTTCATGTTTCATTTAGGTTATGTTAATATTATTTTCTACAATGATAAAGTATCTTATTTTTGTGTGACTAAATTATTGTGAAAAGTAATATCGCATTCTTGGAACGAACACCACAAACTAACTAATCATCATAGCATTTACTGCTGGGGTATGCCAGGAGAACGCCACACACCTCCAGAGGTTGAGTCTTCCACTTAATATTTTCTCCTAATTTAATAACACGATAATCCATAAATGTTCCTAATGTTACATTGCAGTAGCTTGCAGTCTGTAAAGGCTGAAAAGCTGTGCCAACCCTAAGAAAAACGAACTGTTAAAGAAAACTGTTAATCATTGAAGATAACATTAACAAATCTCAAATGAAATATGAAACAGAAAAGACACAGAAAACAAAAAGATAACAGTTGCACCTGGGACTCGGACGCAGGACCTCTCGGTATATCCGGGGCCAGTGCTCTACCAACTAAGCTAATGCCACCTTATTGCTTTCTGTCATTTTTATCAATATCGTATTTAATATTATTACATATATCATTGTAATATTTAAAGATGATTTAATATTATAAAAAAGGTTTATAAGCGCCCAATAAAAAATTAATGATTTTTTTTGTTAAAAATGTACTTTTTCCATAAATTTGTGAATTTTTTTCATCACAATCGTTCTACAAATAAATTATTTCTAAATGACAAATTACGCTTTATAGTGTAACAATAAATTGACCATTTTTAAATATTAATACTTAATTTATACCCGAACTGTAAAAACTATACACAGCCTACCTTTAGTCGAAGATCAATGCACGCCACTGCCAAATAGGTATAACAGTGTGTAAACAAAATAGTAAAATATAGGTAATATAAAGTAAGGAAGGGTAAAATAAATTGTAAAACTATGTACATAATAAAAAACAAGACATACCTATGCCAACTATTAGATATATGAAAATATCATCATTTTATTTCCATATAGCTTTATTTCGAACTGTATACTGTATTGCTGATGCTAGCGCTCATTTCCACAAGCGATAACAATTATTATGTATTGTACATCAAACTTGCACACGACGTATAATTAATTAGTCAAAATACGATTTGCAAACATTCTCCAACTTCTGAAATTTTACAAAACCCAACACTTCAAAATGTGGTCTCGAAGTCGGTACCTATTACAGTGATACATTTCGTTCCGCTAACCATAGATATTTATAACATTTTCAGGTTGGTATCATTGGCGGTTCTGGTCTGGACGATCCAGAGATCTTAGACAACAAGACTGAGCGTGTTATAGACACTCCTTATGGCTCTCCTTCCGATGTTATTGTTGAGGGAACAATCAGGGGAGTTCCTTGTGCCCTGCTTGCAAGGCACGGGAGGCAACACTCCATTAACCCTCATAAGGTATGTGGATTCTCTTTTACCTATAGCTGTACCTTTAGTAATGCCCATCGCATCTGGGTCTCACCCAGGCGTCGTGAGTTCAGTTTCTTGGTTGGCTAAGTCCTCCATCACGACATAAGCAACATCTCCCGTTTACTGTGATGGTAGTAGGAAGTTTTTAAATATTGTCAGGTTATTCGTAACCAGGGAATGTTTGTCATTCTTTACAAAAAAAAAAATACCTTTTCCGGCTGCCGAGATACTGAAATGCTACGGAAAAGTTCTTGGAGGGATGAGTGCACTGAAAGATCAGAGCACTTCTCTGCAACTGTATAAGAAGTTTTTAGTTTCTTTTTAAAAGAAAGACAAATATTCCCTGGTTACGAATAACCTGACAATATTTGAAAATCTCCTACTACCATCACAGTAAGCGGAAGATGTTACTTGTGTCGTAATGGAGGACTTAGCCAGCCGAGGAATTGAACTCACGACGCCTGGGTGAGACCCAAACGCGATGCCAACTCAGCCAATGACTGGACTAGTCTATGGCCCAGACTATGCCAATCCAAGAATACTATTATCAATGTTGGATGGAGCCAACCAAGGAACTGAACTCACGACGCCTGGGTGAGACCCAAATGCGATGCCAACTCAGCCACTGACCGGACTAGTCTATGGCCCAGACTATGCCAATCCAAGAATACTATTATCAATGCTGGATGGAGCCAACCAAGGAACTGAACTCACGACGCCTGGGTGAGACCCAAACGCGATGCCAACTCAGCCACTGACCGGACTAGTCTATGGCCCAGACTATGCCAATCCAAGAATACTATTATCAATGTTGGATGGAGTCCCCCCCTTGATGGCCCTCCAAAGATAGGAGACCATCGTATATTCTTCGTAAATCCATTTATTGACTTATTAATTTTGTGTAGATACATGTTATTTATATTTTCCAGTATTCTTATAATTTCGCCGCTTGCTTGATGTATCTCGTTTGACAAAACTAAAGATACTGTCTTTAGGAGGATAGTCTTTTTAACATGTATGAACAGGGTCAAGTTGCAACTTAAGAGACAAATATTATTAAAATAGAAACATTTCATTATCGTGAAACGATTATTACGTAAAAATCTCTTTAAAAATTATGGAAAAAATATTTTCTTATTAGAATTTTTTCATTGAACTTTTAATTTATTTTCACTCTCCAATTTCTTAGGGTACGCACAGCTTTTCAGCCTCCATGGACATCACGCCACTGCCAGGTACACATTATCTAGTAGGGTATAAATTTGTCATAAATATGACACTTAAAGTTACGCCGACACTAGCTGAATCCGAGAGAGAAACAGGTTCATACGGAATAATCCTTGCCGTAAACCCGAGAGGGAGACAGTATTAGGATGCAATGGGTTGAATATCTCCAAATTTTAAAAATTCACTAATATGGAAAAAAAATCCCATGAATTAAATGTGATGTTTCCTTGTGCATTATTAATTTTTAAAAATTCTTTCAGGTGAACTACCGTGCCAATATCTGGGCCCTCCGCTCTGTGGGATGTACGCACATTGTGGCTTCCACGGCCTGTGGTTCACTGTCTGAGGGGATCAGCCCTGGAAGCTTTGTTATCCTGGACAATTTCATTGATAGGTAGGTTTCTTATATCGTCAACTAGCTGAAGTACCCGGTGTTGCCCGGGGAATGCTTTGGGAAAGTTTTGAGATTGTGATGTGTTACCCGTACCCTTACCCCTACCCCTACCCCTACCCCCATCAGGAAGTTTTCCTCTTATTTTGAAGTCAAGCGTGCAAAACTTCATCAAGTACAAACATTTTGATTTAAGGGGTGGGAAAAGGGGAAGGGGGTGGCTTTTAGGCATCTCATGTAGATAGTAACTTTCCTCTTATTTCAAAAGTCAAGTTTGCACAATTTCATCAAGCTCAGAATAAAACTGTATATTTGTGTAGAAAACAAACAAACCCCGCACGCCCGGGACATTCTTCTTTATATAATAGTAGATTAGCTGGTTCATAAGTGGCTTCCACACCAGCGAGCGGCCCAATACTAAAAAAGCCATGGCGTCAAAAGGTTCAACCATCCGGTCGTCCTTTCCTAAAGTCAAGCTTACTTACGAAAGGACGACCGGATGGTCGAACCTTTCGATGTCATGGCTTTTTTAGTATTGGGGCGCTCGCTGGTGTGGAAGCCACTATAGTCAGGTGGGTAGAATGCTTAGCCAATTATATAGAATAAGTTTGAATTACACTTTACACCATTTCAACGTGAACATGGGTTTTTGCCGATGTATCTAATTATATTGGCACTCTAAAAATGAAGACTGTAATAGTTTCTACACCTTTGTCATTTGTTGGACCACCTTCTAAGATTTTTCAAATCTTCAAAATTTGTCAGATGAGAATTGAACAAATCTTTAAAACTATTTTTTGATATTTTCTACTTTAAAAATGCTTCCTGTTAACTGTTGTTTCTCGGTCCTTCAGCTTTTGATTAAATTTAAAGTTGGTTGTGTGATCGGCTGTAAAAGCTGAACCAGTGATTAACCGGGACTTGTTTGAAGTGGCAAACATAAAATTTAAAAATATCACCGATATGATGACAATGTTAAATGTGACAAGGGTTCACACAACTAGGCCCAAGAAAATTAACTTCCACTACATTATTATTTTTAAATAACAGGACCAACAGTCGCGAGCAGACCTTTTACGATGGCAACGAAACCTCTCCGGTTGGAGTGTGCCACCTGCCGATGGAGCCCTCCTTCTGCCCCCGCACTCGGGGGGCCCTGAAGGCTGCCGCTGGCGCCCTGGGGCTTCCCGCGCGCGATGGGGGCACCTGCGTCACCATTCAGGGGCCCCGTTTCTCCTCCAGGGCTGAGAGCGAGATGTACCGAGCTTGGGGAGGGCATGTGATCAATATGACAACTGTACCAGAGGTAAATAATATCAAACGGATGTGACAGGTGTAATGGTCTAACCATCATCATTTTCTTTTAATAGAACCCTGGAAAATATTTTTTTTTATATGCATAACTTTCATGCTAGAAAAGCTTAAGGGAGCGACATCTATCGACTTGTGGAGAGTTTGATTACAGTGAATTATAATCCAATAATTTTTGATTCATAAAACTCGTTGCAACATAAAACCACGAGATGGCAGTGGGAAGAAGACGTTCCCTCTTATAAATAAACATCACAGGATTGGGTGAAATCAACGAAAAAGTTACCAATCAAACGAGCGTTTTACATAAACAACAATTAGTGGTGACAGGACAAAGGAAATATTAATTATTTATGTGAATCGAAAGGGTTCAGATCAACGGCCTATAATGTAAACATTTCACTAGCGGTCGAACAGGACGAGAATAGGTCGTGAACTTTAAAGGAAACAATGGGAAATGCAGAGATGAATAACCATTGAAAATGGAAGTAGGAAGTAAAAATAATACGCAAAATGTTAATTACAAATAAAAAAACTACAAAGTGATGATTTATCTTGCACGGGGAAAGGTGTGTTTGCATTAGAATTTAGACAGAAAGACATGTCATGTAAGGCTAAGCGGAAAAACAACGAATTAGAGAAAATAATTCAGAGAACAATAGCTTCAGCAGATGAAAAAGGGAAGAAACAAGAATTATACAGTATGGAAACTTCGGCAAACTTAAGAGGCGATTTAGGCGAGACTAATGTGAAATAGGAGTACAATTTTCTAATTTCAGGAACGTAGACAATTACAAGGGAGTGAAACTAGGCTGATTTTAGGTGATAAAAGGTATTAATTGAGTAGATTCGGGACATCAGATATTATGAAAATGTAGATGAGAAATGTATCAATCAATTATAAAATTTAAACTGAAGGAATCAATAGAAATATTGAGATATATGGACTACTACTTTGAATATAGTTCGATACATTTAGGTAAAATTTTGAGGTTGTCAATGACTAATGTAAACAAGGCGACAAGAATTGTTTATTTAAGCGACCAGATGAACATGAAACTCAGGTGATAAAGAGACAAACAAACAATTAAGTTTATACAGGGAAGATAGGAATATTTATTTAAGGAAAAGTAATAAAAAATAATGAGTTTTCGATAAACTCTGATTTATATCGGTTTTTTTCAAAAGTAATGGTTATTACCCATAATAATGAGTAAGCTAATGTGATATTGAGTTAGAGTGGAATGGAGAAAGGGGAGTGGCCAGGAAAGAAGTGAACGAACTCATATCTACCAGGTTTGGGGTAGGTAAATCGCAGGTAAAAACGCCAATAAATTAATACATAAAATTATTAAAGGTAGTGAAAAATCAATTAAGGATGATATCAATCGACCCGGATGAGAGTATAAGCAGACGATAGGTACATGCAAAAGGTGTAATACAGCTAGACCAGGAAGAAGCAGTGCAACACATTGAAAAAATCATTCTGGAAAGGTATATTTATTAACTCAGGCAGGTGAGGTGGGGAAGAAATTATAAAGTGTTTACACCAATATAATGATCAATTGAGAATTGCACGAAAATATGCGTTAATCGAATATTCACATGTTAGATCAGAGAGAAACCATGTTACCATCGGAAAATTCATAAATAAAAAGATATCGCATATCAAGATAACCAGGGACTAAGGGAATTTCTAAAATTGAACGATGTGAAGAAGGCGCTTCTTTAAATAAAATTCAATAATGACATAGTGGTTATGATTACGAGATACCCGAGTTCATAGGCGACCAAAGAATAAGCGATAGATAATATTTTCAGAAAAAAAAAAACATGAATCGAAATTTCCAATTCTATAATAAGGACCAGCAGGGCGATCTAGAGGAATGAACTAAATTCGATCCTGGCCGGAGTGAGGAAAAGTGATGGATTCAGAGGCGGGCCAGATTTTATCTAAATATTTACATTGAAGAATTACAGTCGAAATTAGTGTTACTTACATATAGGTTTGCGAGTTGGTAAAGAACATAATGTAATGTAGGTATGGAATGGAGTTAAATCCTTTTGATTCTAAGCTAGGTATATAAGGAAATGTAATGAGAGAATAGAAAAATTAGTCGCGAAGTACGCCGGGCGAGGAAATAATTAAATTACGTGCTGACCGATATTAAGTAATTGTTTTGTTTTTGGACTTAGGAAGTTTCATTTGATTTGTTTCTTACAATTAAATAAAGTTTTAAATAAATTCTTTTGAATAGTTGTTGAATTGATTCAACAATAGTTTGATTTAATTCAATAATAGTTTGGTAAATATTGAAGTTTCTAAAATTCATTATAATTAAGTTGATACTAAAAATTACTTCTGTGAATTAATTAAAATTGGTGGTTTTAAGTGAAATTATAATAATCGAAAGTGTTTATAAATAAAGTGTTTGAATCGAAGTCTTCTAAAATTCATTATATTTAAGTGAAGTGATATAAAAAAGGTGACCCAGTAAATAAAGAGTTTTGTGTTCGAATTAATATTGTATTGAAATAAATTCTCTTGTTGATCTAATTTTCTCAAAACTGTTAGAGCAATGTGATAATAATAATAATTTAATAAATATTGAAAATTTCTAAAATTAATAAAGTTATTTGTTTAAAGATTTTTTAAATTAGCTTCTGTGAATTAATTAAAATTGTTTAAATGAAATATGATTTAATTCATATTTTATGTTGAACTGAATTTATTACGAGTTTAAGAAAATTAAATATAATTGCGTTTAAAATAATTTAGTGAAAGTTTAAAAACAGCTGAGTCTTAGTTTCACATAATTCATTTTTAATACTTAGTGTGGGATTAATTTCGTAAAAGAAAAATAATAAAGTTCTAAAATATTACCAAGCGTTCGGTTTACGGATTTAATTAATAGTTAGTAAAGAGAATTACGTGAGTACAAAGAATAAAATAGGAAAATAAAACAACAAAAATTAAATATTATCTAATAAAATTTGGATTTAGAGATCATTCAATTTGAAGAAATAGTACAAATCGGTAGATCACGAATTGAAATTAGGAAACAATAGATTGTATTAAGTAAATATTTCTAAATTAGATTAAACATACCAGGCAGGGAAGTCCAATATTTTCCCAAACCTCGTAATTGGCGTGTATAACCCGTCTGGAAAAATTATGAAATTTGTCGGGAGTTCAGGTGAGTCAAATTAATATACAAGTTTTCAGGATCCCGGGGAAGGCGAGGATGGAGATATGAATTATATTTCTAATGATTTATAAGTACATGTATTGTATATATGTGTATATATATATATGATTATATTTAATGTTTAATATATAGGTCAATACTATACGACCGTTATCTATCATGAGTAAATGTTTTGTATACTTGATCAAAGTCGTTCTAATCAAATAATTATGTTCAAATACATTTTGGGGTACCCGAGCGGTATGTCTAGCTCCATTAAATATTTTACGATAATCCTCTCTTTTCACATTGAATTATAATTAAACGAGTATTAAAGATAATTCAATTGTCTCACTCAATACCAGTACTTGAATTTAAATATTCAAAAATACCTATTTTTACATAAATACATTTACGTATTTATAATAATTTCCGGTAGATACCTACCTGTATAATTGTCTTTATCGAGTTAATTCATAGTCAACAACTTCAGAACATCTTTTATAGGTATTTCACTGTGTAGTGAAATAACTTCGGCTAAAGACTTGGCTTTTACTAAGAGTATATATGTATGTATAAAGCGTATAATGTATCTATCAAATCTATATGGCCGTTATTTATTTTATGTTTATTTATATACAACGTTTAATATGTATATATATAAAACCAATTATTATATTTATGTATATTTCCTGTAAAAACAGTTTATTTTATTAGTATATATATTTTCCTAACATATAAATTCAAAACTAACGTTACTAAAATTACCAACAACCCAAACGATTTTTATTAATTCAAAGATCGTTATCATTCTAAAACAAACCAATGAATCCTAATTGTTATGCTTCCTGACGGGGGTCTCTGACACTTAATAACTGTCGCATCTCTCAATGACACACTTCCTCGACTGTTATTAAAACTAGGTCAACATTC
>JAHDVE020009540.1:0-106323 GCA_022606495.2 Halesus radiatus | reverse complement strand
GGGAGTGGGGAGGAAACGAAATGGGGAAGAAGAAGGTTGGGAAGAGTTTAGCTATTCAGATTTGGTCCCCAATGATGTTATGTCCCAAAATGATTTATTTCTTAACTCTAGAAAATAAGACTATAGAATAAAAAAATTTGCTCTTCCTTTATTATATATTTTTCAGAATCAGTTCTGATTTATGTATATTATATTGGAATATAACTGTTTTCTGGATACTGAAAAATAAATAAATAACAACTAAGTAATAAAAAAATTATTCTTTGGATGAAAAAAAAACCATAGTGCTATTGTTATTTTAATCCAAAATCATAATTAAATGCGATATTTGACAACAGATCAACGCAATCATCCGTGCAGTCGCTAATGTGAGGGTATCGCTACTGTTTTATTTTTTATACATGTGTATGTACATACGTAATTATTTTGTGACAAAAAATCTACGGATTTTAATCGTTGGTTCGTTAGTTTTTATTAAGGTTTTTTTTTATTTTAATTAGTAAACATGTGAAAATATAAAATATGGTGTAAGTATGAAAATGTTCTAATCTTTTTGTGTTTCTTCTTAGCCTTGCTCACTAGGAAGTCCTGCGCTAAGGCTGACGATAGTTATTTACTTTGATGTTATCTAATTGCGTGCGTCTTCTATGATATCATTTTTAGTGCTGTTTTTTCTTTAATTTTTAACTTGTACTCAATAAACTTTTCCATTCGTTCCATATCTAGGGGAAGAATGTTGTGAAGCTTTGTTGGAAAATATGTGTAATTTCTTTGTCCAAAGGTGGTTTCATAACAAAGAATTTTTTTTTAATATTGCTTTTACAGATATCCCTGTAGTTATGTATAAAATTTAAAGCAGACATTTTTTGTTAAATTATTACTAACCATGAATTAGTAATTTAAAAGACTGCGTTTATTTAAATCATCCCGATGATTTCGTCAATTCAGTGCTTTAGTATAATTTCTTCAAAAGATTGGTATTCACTTTGTGGCGTCATTATTAATAAATGAATTAAATTAAATTTGTAATCACCACTTTAATAATAATAAAAATAATAGTTGGATGACTTGTATAGCGCCGTTTTTATGAAAAATCACCTCAAGGGCGCTGTACATATTTCTTAACTAATTATGTACAAACAGATACAGAAAAACATACTTACCTGGCAGGTCGCTTCAGATGAACACAGTTTTAGAAAAAAATATTTTTAGAGATGATAGTTTTACATTGTTATTTGTTTCTCCTTTTCCGTTGATGTTACATTTATTAGATGATTGGTGGCACAAGAAGAGATGGTATTTATTGAATTATTGGTATTAATTTTTAGGACTGGAAAGTATTCATAAAATGAATTATTATTATATATCAACTTTATTATTATATGTCAACATGTTTTGAAAGCGATGCTTTCCTCATCAGGAATACATAGAAAACTATAAAATAATAACGTCAAGTATAGACAAATGATAAACATAGAACACAATAACGTAAAAAGAGACAAATTATAAATATAAACAAAATATCGCAAAAATATTGCCCAATATCACTATTATCAAATATATCAAAGATATACGAAAAAATTGTAAAAAAACAAGTCTGGACATTCTTACACGAAAATAAAATAATAAATTTTAATCAATTTGGATTGAAAAGAAACACAAGCACTCAAGATGCAATTGCAAACTTAACAAATTACCTATATACCGCCCTAGATTCTAATAAAAAATGTCTTGAAATATTCATAGATCTAAAAAAAGCCTTCGACAGTATATCACACGAATAACTAATAAATAAATTAAAATCAATCGGAATAAATGGAAAAATACTATCATGGTTTATCACTTACTTAAATAAAAGACCTCAAGAAGTGAAATTATTTAATCAAACAAGTGACTCAGAATACAGTGATTTCTCTATACCACAAGGCACAGTTTTAGGCCCTTTACTATTTATCATATATGTAAATGATATTTTTAATGTCTCTAAACATGGAGAGATTATATCTTACGCAGATGACACAGTATTATTATTGAAAGCAAATACATGGACTGGACAAAACGATATAGCTAACACGGATATCAATCAACTGAAAATGTGGTGTGACATAAACTTGCTAACGTTGAATTAAAAAAAAACTTGTTATATCCCATTTTGAATAAAAAACAAACGCCTAAATAAATAAATATTTTTATCCATTCTAGAATATATACACAACAACATAACTGCAATATATCATGTTTAGCTATAGAAAGCAAGAGCGAAATTAAATACTTAGGCATAACAATAGACCAATGCCTAAAATGGTCCCCCCACATAAACTTACTCAAAGACAGAATAAGGAAACTAATATACATCTTCAGATGTTTAAGACATATTCTAAACAAAGAATTACTTAGAATGACGTACTTTGCTTTGTGCCAATCAATAATACAATATGGCATTGTAGGATGGGGTGGAACTTATAAAAATCACACGCAACTTCTTTACATAACACAAAAATTAATAATAAAAACAATTCTAAACAAGCCATACACATACTCGTCAGATCTTCTATTTAAAAAATTCAAAGTCAGAAAATTAAAAGAATTATATTTCTATCATGTAACTTTGCAAATTTATAAAGATAATATTCTAAACAAAACTGCACCATTTAAAAATAATAGAAATCTTAGACAAACATCATTTCTTCCAATTCCAAAATGCAAAAAAACAATGGGACCATTTAATTATAAATATCTTGGAGTTAAATTTTTTAATTCATTACCAGAAAAAATTAGAAACATTAATAATGATTTTAAAATTTTTAAAACACAACTTAAAAAACACACAGAAAATATAAACTGAATAATATAACATATAAATAAACAAAGAACAAAAAAATAACACACCTCCATACACACAAGCTCAGCTTAATTATAGGGGTACATCTTATATAAATATTGAACTTTTGAAAAATATTGTAACCTTGTTTAATTATTAATTATGTGTCTTTTTTTGAATAAATTAAATTAAATTTTTTTTTTTAAAAAAACAAAAAATGATTAAAGTAGGTAAGCAATTAATCAAAAATGTTAATAAAAAAATATTATAATACATTAAATTACAAATTTATATCTCAAATTTAAAAAATAAATAAATATTATTAATATTAATATGGAAATAAATTAAACAGAAAGCAATATATAAAATATTTTTAATTGTATTTAATTGAATATTTACACTTTTTCCGATTTTTTAAATTTCAAATTTGTCTAATTTTAAGCCGGTTGTATTTGTATTCATTTTTTTAAACCTTTATTTATATCAAAAGAATGATTGGTTTCTACGAAATGATTGGCAAATTCAGAATTATTGTTATTATTTAAACACCTGAGGTGTTCCTTAATTCTAATACTCAATTTGCTAGAAGCCTTATCTTTGTAAAAAAAATGTTGCTATCGTTGCAAATTAATTTATAGAATTTGAGTAAAGCATCGCTTTCGATACATGTTAATATCTATATATATATATATATATATATATATATATATATATATATATAAAGAAAGTGATTACAAAGTAATTTTTATTAATTTATTGTTTTGGTGTTTCAACAAATATTTTAGAAGTGAGGCTAAATTAGGATATGTAAGTATCTTCGCATATATTAGTAGGCATGGATCAGTATTCTATTCAAGACCTGACTAATCTCTTTTAATTAGTCCGTGAAAAATGCATCAAAATTACCAGAAATTTTGATGACTCATGGCAATGAATTAGCAAGGCATTCCTGCTGTTCCATTAGTTACTATTTTCATACCGTTGTCTATCCATTAGGAAATTATGACAATAATTTTAAGACCAGCGATTTACGATAAAGTTACTAAATAAACTAAAATAAGTCTAAATGATAAGATATAGGTTAGATAAATTATGTTGTAAAGCGCCCTTGAGGTGATTTTCTCACGAAAACGGCGCTATAGAAATAATCCATTTATTATTATGTATTTTCAAGAAAAAAACCATTCCCAAAAAACTAAATTTAGTAACAGAATAAATAACGTAACAAATAATAGAAAACACAGTTTTATTTTTTTTCTTTATTAATAATTTTTTTTGATACATACGTATTTTTGATTAGAAAATGAAAATTAGAAAAAATAAGAAAATCTAAAATATACTGGTTCATCTAAAATACTTATCTTATTTCGCCGGATTAAGGAGTCATATCAGAAACTTAATTTGAGAGCTGAATACCTGCGTTGATCTATAAATTCCTAATTTCACGACGCCAGATCT
This sequence comes from Halesus radiatus, assembly GCA_022606495.2. Lineage (NCBI taxonomy): Eukaryota > Metazoa > Arthropoda > Insecta > Trichoptera > Limnephilidae > Halesus > Halesus radiatus. Next base: position 102,044 of record JAHDVE020009540.1, on the reverse strand, counting down.
CATTAAACAAAAATAAATTAATTATGTGACACCTCACGAGAGCCCCGCTGTATGTATACAGCACAGGGGAACTGTATCGCTACCCGTTTGGGCGAAGCAGGTTAAGGAGGGGGCTGTAGGAAAGGATTTGTTAATACGGGCTTTGAACAGGCCCTATTGAGTGTTGGAGGAAAGACAGATGACGGTAGCCCGTTCCACATACGAGCCGATCGACACAAAAAACGAGTCCGCGAAACGACCCGTTCTCATGAAGCCGACATCAACTTACTGTGAACGGATGTTCTGCTCGTGTCCGTCGAGTTTCACGCACGTGCACCGGTGCGGAGGGAATTAACGTTGCTAGCTCCTTCGAGCGGTTGACAGCAGTTCACTGTTGGTTTTTGCTTCATTCAAAAGTTTCCTGCCAAATAGCAATACAAACTATGTATAAACCCTGAGACCAAATTACACAAGAGCTAATAATACGGACTTTTTAATACTGAACACAACCTGTTCTTGCAAGGGGGAAACAGTCGGTACCCGCTGTGCGATTTAATCTCGTCAGACTTCTACTTTACTTTTTTACTTGATTTATAATTAAGATAACATAGTTTGATAAAAATGGCTACTGATACCACCAAAAGTTATTTAGATGGACTTAGACATTCGGTACTCTGGTAATGCGGGAATACGTAGAGTACAGTGTGTGTAAAAGTCGTAAAATTACCGCTAGCACTTCTGCATCCCTGGCAGAATGTACCATAAAAGTTCTTGCAGTTCTTGAGTTACAGGCCCTGGCGATGAACTGGTGTAGTAAATTGGACCCTTTACAAGAAATCCTGTTGCAGGAATCATACCTGCTCACCCACTGAAAACATAAACATCAACTCACTGAAATCTCTCATAGTTCAGCGGTTGAACTCGTACATACATGTGAATTTTATTCCAAGTATGTATGATGTGTGTAAGTAGCTTTTGCTACGAACGAGTACGAACGGTCAGTAAATGCACCCTTTATGCTTCCTGCAACCCGGGAAGTGTGGAACTCAGCATTCATGCAAGACCTGATGCTGAATCTCTTAATATGTTTCAACCTGTTGGAAACGATTCAAATATAAGTACTTGTGTTCAATAGGAGTCCCATAGAAGTAGAAAGATATGTTTTTTCCAAAATTTTACTTTCTTTAAAATACGTAATATTTTTTACTAAGGAATATTGACGAGTTGTAGTGGGACAAAATTAATGTTCGACTGCAAATAGGAAATTTATTATAAATCACAAAATTAAAATTTCACAGGAGACGATAAAAATGAATATTTTACTATTCGTAAAATTTATTTTTTATATGAGAGTGAATTCTTTTCTCCAAAAGCTGTGTAAAATATTACACTTCTATTTATAATGTTATGAAATATGAGGTTAACAAATTTTACTTATTTTTCTAAAACAAAAAAAGTCCAAGTCTTAACTAACTAACTAACCGTCACGCCGTTTCTCCGCAGGGGTAGGCAGAGGGGACGGACCGCCAAACAACTCGATCTTGGCATACACTTCTCGCTTCATTGACATTCATACAATGCCCCATACATTCTCGTCTATTATTCCGACTTCTGACATGGCCCGACTCGAGTATTTGATTCACTTGATCGTGCCGTGTCTTCCTCGGGCGTCCCCGGGCGTTTCAGGTAAAATGATTTTAACATATTGTCAATTGAAAATTATTCTATCTGACACCACTTAAAAGCAACAATCCCAAAAAGTGCGTCTTGAGGGGTTTTATCTATTTACAGTCGGTAGGTACTGCTTAAAAACAAAAATAACTACATTCTATAACGAATTGATTTTTTTTTAAAATTTAATGTAAATCAAATTTAATAATGTTATTATTAAGTTCTGCAATTATTTTTAGTTGTTATTATTGTGACAGCTGTTTCGGCGTTAAAGGCCATTTTCAAACTGTGCTTAATCCACATTGTGACGACTTATTTATATGATGCATGCCAAAAGAGGCATGGAGATCGAATTCAAATTTATTATTTTATAATAATTTTCTATTTAATTTTTTTATTTATTTTTTTTTTAGTTATTTTTAAATTTTTAATTAATTACTTTCATTAATCATGTCAATATTTTTAGTAGGTAGAGGTATATTGTTTATCCTAATGATGGGAGCTTTTCTTCTGAAACATGTAGATAGTTACATATTAAATACAGTGGCTTAAACAAAGTTATTGTTATTAACTTAAGAAATGTAGATTTGTTGTCTAAGGTTAAATATTATGAAAATAATTGCAAAAAGACATTTCTAAATAAATAAAAATGTCTGCATCTTCTGTGTACCACCAAAGTATAATAAAGGGATACGTTCTATCGATGATCTACTTACTAATTATTTGACCAACAAATTAGTTTATATTGAAAGACTATGAATAAATTAAATTGTTAAATATAATTTTAAGACACAGGAGCACAATTAAACCAACAAAGTTAAATAAAAAAGGTGATCAAATAAGTTTTAGATAATGTTCTATGTTTAGTCAAGCTTGAACGATTACATTAACTTTCATTAAATATTGCCATTTATTAATAGCTTTGTGGGCGAAGCAAGTATGTTCAATATTATAAAGCCTTGATGAAATTTTTCATTTAATTTTTAACCAAAAACATAACTTCTGCAATATTTAATAAATAATAACAAAAAACTTCGTTTTTGTCACTGTTTTTAACTTCTAATTAATATTCTACATGTTTCAGAATCAATGATTCCTTCTTCAGGATGTACAAAGGTATACAAAAAAATATATTTGTTAACGAACTGGGTATTATTAATTTCGTATTACCCGTGCATATGTATCACTTATAGAATAAGTATTTTTTTATCCATCCACATAGTCACTTATAGAATAAGTATTTTTTTATCCATCCACATAGTCACTTATAGAATAAGTATTTTTTTATTCATCCATATAGTCACTTATAGAATAATTATTTTTTTATCCATCCATATAGTCACTTATAGAATAAGTATTTTTTTATCCATCCACATAGTCACTTATAGAATAAGTATTTTTTTATTCATCCATATAGTCACTTATAGAATAAGTATTTTTTTATTCATCCATATAGTCACTTATAGAATAATTATTTTTTTATCCATCCATATAGTCACTTATAGAATAAGTATTTTTTTATCCATCCACATAGTCACTTATAGAATAAGTATTTTTTTATTCATCCATATAGTCACTTATAGAATAATTATTTTTTTATCCATCCATATAGTCACTTATAGAATAAGTATTTTTTTATTCATCCACATAGTCACTTATAGAATAAGTATTTTTTTATCCATCCACATAGTCACTTATAGAATAAGTATTTTTTTATTCATCCATATAGTCACTTATAGAATAATTATTTTTTTATCCATCCATATAGTCACTTATAGAATAAGTATTTTTTTCACACACCGGTGGGCAAATGCAGCAGCAGCCCACAATACTGTAAATAACTAAATGTTTAAAAATATATAAATATCTATTAAAAACTTTTCAAGCTTTAAACTTTTAAATATTTCAAAGAAATACCATCTCTTCTTGTACCACCAATCTTCTTATAAATGTAATATCAATAGAAAAAGAGGATAAAATAGCAACTGTTAGAATCATATCTTCTCTAAGCTTAAATTTTCCAATAAAACTATGTTCATCTGAAGCGACCTGCCAGGTAAGTATGTTTTTCTGTATCTGTTTGTACATACTTAGGTTAGATAGAGAATATGAAGTAATATTTATATAGCATTATTGAGTTGATTTTTCATACAACGGGGCTGTACAATTCATCCAACTATTATTATCACATGTATTTTTAAATAATTATTTACTCAAGAAAAAAAAATTGATGTCTACAGAGTAAGATTTCAATACGCATAGTAAATACGTACCCCTATAAAAAGCTATGCTTGTGTGTATAGGGGGGTGTTATTTATTTTATAATTTAAAAGTTTTATTTTTATTTTTAAATCAACTTATTTTATTACTTTCAAAACTTTTTAAAAGTTTTCAGTACATTTTTTTAGTTGTGTTTAGAATTCCATAAAGCTATTATAAACAAATCTCTATTATGCCTATTATATTTTTTTCTGAGAAAAAAAAACAAAAGCAAAAGAAACTCCATTAAATAAGATATGGGTATTTAAAAGAAATCGATGTATCATATCATACACACATATATATATATATATATACTCGTACATAACATTATGTCATTAAAACAATTATACTTTAAAATAATACTGCTTTATATTCATAAATACAAAAAACAAGAAATAACAACCATCACAGGTATTAGAAACACTAAATCTCATAGTCAAAAATACATACAACACGGAACCACAAACACAACATTTGGACAAAAAAACTTCTTTTACTATGGTACTAAACTCTACAACAAAATCCCACTATCCTTTAAAAACCACCACAGCCATAATAAATTTAAAAATTAAATAAATCACTACATACGTTACACAGGGAGATCTGAAATAGAAAACATATTAACACTAAATACAGACTAACACCGAAACCACTAAAACTGTACTTAAAACACCTCAACTTAAAATATTTTTTTTTCATCAAGCATTCAATTTAATATAATGAATTTCATATTTTGTAAATGAAATTCTCAGCGCGGGAAATCCCAGAAATGATATCATTATTTCTTATTTTGTTATAAAAATAAGATGATAAAACGTTATTATAATTTTAATGTTTTTTTAGAAAGTTAGCACGAATTAATACAATTCTTTTTAATTCTCTAAGGAATCACTTTCTGGTTTTACATAATATTAAATTAAACAAACACTTTGTTATAAACGAACCACGAATTTATTGATCAAAACGAAAACGGTTGGCGTAAAAATACAATAAATTCGAGATTATTAATAATAATATAATATATATATACATATTTCTAATTCTATGTATTTAGTTAAATTCCATAAGTTGAGTACATACTTATTTGCCTTAAAGATTGTTGTTATTTTTATTGTTTCTCGGAACTTAGTAATCCCGTCTAGGTACTTTACGAATTCCCAAACTTTGGAAATTAAATCATGTTTTTAAATGCTATGCAGTCTGGTGAATGCATTTGCTTTGGCCTGCGCATTAAAATGCAATTAAAATCCCATTATCGGTCTACGGACGACAATGTACAGATATGCACGTGCAGGGTATTATCACGGGTACCTGGGTTTTTACAAATGAATGTCGTTTGTTTAAATACAAGACAGAAGTTTGAATACCGCTGGTTTTCCCGCGAACAATAATATTATGTTGCTATGCAAACGGTTTGGAATTTGTACGAAATGAGTCACGGCTAAAAATATTTTACCTAATATAATAACAATAACAAAAATATTGTTGTTGATCTTGTTACCATCGAGATATGTATGAATTCGTGTAAAATATTGTCTAGGAGTTGGAATAGCTAAATAAATAAATAACCCAAACGCGATTTCCCGCAGATGTAGAGGGAGGGAGGGGATAGAATACCACACAATTGTGATATGACGCACACTTCTTGCTACATTTACATACATATAATATAATTTTCCACATATTGCTATATTTTTTATTGTGTTCCAGTTTAATTTGTGGAACTTTAATTTTTTAAATGTAACAAAAATGATTATAGTTCAATTTAAAAAACGGTCATCTTACTATCGTCTTACTATCTATCGTCTTACGATCGCCTTACGATCGTCTTCCAATCATCTTACGATAATCTTACTATGTAAGGTATATTAGTGTATATTAGTATAGTAGGTATATTAGTGAAACTAGTAAAATCTGTTGTTTTCGCGTATGTTAAAACATTTATACAAAAATGTCAAAGTATATAGGTTCTCTCTGTTTCTTTTTATTCGACAATCAAGTGCATAGAACAATAGTCAGTTTTAAATGAAAACAATTATTCGAAAGAGATTTGCATAAAACTGGGTACATGAGAACGTTTGAAGATTTTCAAACTGGTTTTTTTGGTTCTCAAGGAGTCCGACAATCTTTATTGTTTTTGTTTTCTATTTAAAACTGGCAAGAGCACATTTTGGCGAATAGTTTGGTACCAATATTCTAATTTAAGGTTTTTCTGACTTATTGTAGCTAAGCTGGTATGTGTGAATAAATTTATTACACTTCGAAATTCGTTACATTTCAGATCTATCGGAGAAGCATGTTAATCAAAATTGAAAAAAATTGGTAATTCAAATAACACATTGTTATGTGTGTATTAAGGCGTGTAAAGAGATTATTTGATGCGAATGTGAATGTTAGAAGAAGTGAGAGACGCCCGAGGAAAACAGCCCGATCAAGTGGACCAAATACTCAGAATAACAGAAGAGTATGTATGAAACGATGTAAGAATGTAAATGAAGCATAATGTTGTTTGGCGGTCCTCTCTGCCTACCTAGATTATGTTTATAAGTTACTCTTATTATTTCATTTACAAAATGGTTTATTTCTGTTATGTAAATATATATAAATCAGACAGACTTTGGTTAATTTAAATATGTTGATTCTAATTCAAGTTTAGTTTAAAATTGATTTTAAGTTTTGCTTTTGGTAGGTGATCTTATCAAAATTAGCAGAGAAGGTATTTTGATCGTTGAAGTTCCTTCGAATACTAACCTCGTTGCTACAAAAATTCTAATCGAAGTAGTGTCCAAGCACTTTTGATAGAAAGAATATTTCGATTATTCCCTTAGTCAATGGAAGCTGTTGAAACGCCAGTAAACTCATGTAATAATAGAAGCCGAGATCGCAAATGACTAGATTAGGTATGACGCCGTCATAGAAGATTGTAAAAACTTAAAAGTAAACGGTAAGAGTGATTCACGCGAGGCTCGTACGCGTCCTCCCGGTGTAATAATATGCAGATGAAAGTGAGTATACTCTCCTTTATTTTGGGGACTCCGAAAGTTATATATCCCTTGCCCGAGCGCGGACTTTAGGCTGAAAGATTGCCAGGTGTACTCTTAAATTACCGATTCGATATCGAATGGAAACGTTACTTTGCGACGCTTGCGGCATCAAACCTGGAAACTGTTTTATTTCCAGATATGATGCTACAAAGACTCATATTATTTCCAGGTTCTTTTGATTTCCGCGAATGCAAATGTGTCTAGAAGCTTACCAGGGAATACCTGGAATGTTTGTAATTATTTAAAATGGTTACTTTAACATAATAATAATAATATTTAGAAAAATTGATGATGATAAAATACCACCTCAAGGACGCTGTAGAATTTTTTTTATTTCTTAATACGGACTATAAAAAATATTTTATGACAACTTACGACTAACAATTTGCATTCAAAAATTTATCTATCTGTAATACCATAATGTATGTACAATGTATTTGACCAATGAACGTGATGCCGCGTTAAAATATACATGTTATTAATTTTATGTACAGGCAGATAATATAATAAAATATCATACTTACTCACAGGTCACTCGAGATAAACACTGTTAATTAGAGAGATTTAGTCATTTGAAAATCGCCTTTTAATCGAGTTTATCAATTTTTAAGTTTCATAAAAAAATAATCTGTTAGCGTTTTGCATCGAATGAAGAGTATTTTCATTATCGCCCTAGTTTGAGACGGAAATTTAGAGTAAAAACGTTGCTCGGTTGTCTCGACTAACAGACACTAAGCTTCTTTGTTCTGTGTTTTAAAAAATCATATTCGCTTCATTGCATAATATACGGCACTTTTAGTGAATGAATAAAAATTTATCACTATCTCTAAAATCTTTGTCTCCGAATATTTTTTCTGATTACAAAAATGTTGTTATAGCGCCTCGTTTCAAAATGGTGGGTATGTACCTACTTTCAATGTCACCGTTACGTGATACCAACTATCAGAATAACGTTTTGTTATAAATAGCAAGTAACTGTACCCGAATAACCTGCTTGTCCGATACCAACAATCTTGACTGGATGATTTTCACAATAAAAATCATAAATGTTTTATTTCAGAATAAATAAACTGACATTGAAAGATAGCTTGAATTAGTTATGTTTAGTCAGAATTTCTAGGAGTACCAAAGCTCACGTCCTTCATAATTAATCTATAAAGATAAAAATGCATGTTTGTCTCTCTGTCTGTCCGTCATCGATTTTCTCAAGAATACTCGATCGGTTTCGCTAAAAATAGCACAGTTTATTCTTATTACTGCCGGAAAGGTTTAAAGAGTAGTTTGAATGAAATCCAATATGTAAGGCTGTTGCTATAACGATGTTTTATTTAGATTAGCCCATAGATTTACTACTCTGGTTAACCGCAGATGACATATACAAAAAAAAAAGTTTGTTTTGGATAGAATATTTTCAAAATTTAAAACACAAGAATTTTTGGAATGAAATAATTTTCTGATGAATATTTTTTTGTGTCTTTGTTTAGAAATACCAGATCGCTCTCAAATCAAAAATGGCACCCAAACGACAAGCGAGAATTCATAATTTCATAAGTATATAAAAAAAACCCTTGCAAGGCCGGGTACACATCACCTAATTAATTATAAGCCCGAGCTTTCTTTCAAAATAGAAGGCCGTTACAGTATTACCCCTTTTAAACTACAATTACATTACTACATTACCCCAAACAACTTTCTAAGTTAAGTCTTTTGAATCGTATCTTGATGATCTTAAAAAAATGAATAAGTACGGCGAACGAAGTCATTCTCATAAATAAATGTACCTATCCATTAAAGAAATATAGATTTTAAATAATTGATATAACTCCTACTAAAATCGTTGTTAAAACTTTTCCTCTTCTATTTTCATACATAAGCAAAAGTTTCTACCGAATTAGCTGTTTAGGCGATTTTTATATACATAACGATAACACAACCTAAATTCAAAATATGTATAAAATTTTTTTAATGTTACGATGTCTGAATATTTTAGTAATTTAATTCTCCAAATATAAATATAAAATCCTATGGACGTCGTGGAATGGTCTACATTAAAAATTAAAAATTAAATTTTAAATTTTTTACAAGATTTAAGTTCCGTATCTGGCAACTCTTAGTAACATGCAATTTCTCCTTTGTCCAGTTTTAAAGGCAGCCGATCCTGCGTAGGGACGGGCCCGACAAACATCTCCGCACCGTTCGCACCACCCACCGGGGGGTGCAGGAGTCGCGTCCACTCCAAGCGAGACGGTCCAGCGAGTTTCATCTCACGGAGAAGGTGGCGCATTCAAGACCCCCGAGCTCGAAAGATCCACCATCTAAATATGAACACGCACAAAAGGGAACATTTTACTACTAATTCAGTGATGTATTTATTTGGTTTCGGGTAAACCCTTTTTGCTAGGTCATCCCCAACTTCATTCAATTAGAGTGCCGAAGGGGCTGTGAGATACGTAGAGTCCAAAATATGAACGGGACGAATATTCTATTCAATACGCATTATTTGAAAATGCGCACCGTTTAGGTATTTACATATTATAATATTTTGTTATGTAGGTAGATGGACATCTTTTGGATTTTGTTGCTTTATTTGAGTAAAATTCTTTAAAAAATGTTAATAGACATAATATATAACATGTATGTATGTGATATTAATTTTTAATTTGCGCGTACCTCAACAGTATAAAATATATTTATAATATGCACATACACGTACATCGAGTGTTATTGCATGCGAGTTTCACTGTCTAAATAAATTTCGTATTTCCGGTAACTATGTGTACGCAGAAGTAGTTGACGTGAAATATTTTACATAGTAGAAACATTCAAAATATTACTCCCAATTTCAGGTTGGTTTCGTTACGGCAAGAGTCTTTGAAGTTGAAGCCATCCCTGGTTGAAGGCTGCGTAGAGGGCGGGAGTGGGTGCAGGGGGAGACCCCCCCCCCCTCCCTCACTGGACAGGCCGGCCGGCCATTTCAATTTCAAAAAAAAAAACCTCCTAGCCGCTAGAGCCTACCCCCCTCCACCCCCAGTGTTCTCCGTCTTCTTCTGTCGGCCGACAATCTTTTCGCACAGGACGAAGGGCTGAACTATCCCCGGGGGGGGCGCCCCCCACCCCTCCCGCCGCGGCCGGGACTCGGGGGCCCGGCCGAGCGGTCTTCAGTCGACACTCGGCAGCCGACCCGCGCGGTCACAGTTTAAGTTACGTCCACGATTAGTTTTTATTTATAATTTGTTTTCACATTTCTCGTCCTTGACGGACGGCACAAGACACAAGGTTTGCTGGTTGTCGGTATCCACCGTGAAGATAAAGAACGGTGTCAGTGTATAGAGTGTAGTAACGCGTGCGCTCCGCGTGACATTGTTTATATTCCTCCCCCGCCCGGAGGATGTTACCCCGCGCAATGATTGACAAGAAAACTTTTTACGCGCCGCTTTTTGTTGTTTTAAATTGTGAACTTTATGAATAGAAAAAAAATGTGATTCAGACATTATTTAAACATTGTTAATTTTGTTTATTTTTCGTTGTATGCGGTACGTTTTATTAATGAATATAAGTAATAATCAAACAATAAACAAAGTGACTGAAAAACAGTGGTGGACGTTTGCGCGTTTTCCGAGTGCCGGAATCGGTGCGCGCTAGTGCCGAAGGACGAATGGCTAACAACGGCACGCTTGCATCGGTGTTTCCGACGGGTCAGCATCACTGCAAGGACTGCGGACTATTCTTCGAATCAGGAAAATCTCTAGAGGTACACCTTCAATATCACAAAGAAAACTTGCTCAGCAAATGGGCGACACAGGCTCAGAGTGCACAGAATGACTTGGAGAATAACAATAACACTAAAATAAAGCGAGAAGCAGCCGTCGCCGCTCTTGCGGACTCGAGCGACGCCATGATCACAAAACCTAGCCCCGAGTTCCCTCAGCGGGCAACGCCGGAGACCGCTGCACCTTTCGGCCATCCAGCCACTCCACAGAGTTACCACAGTGCTCCATCACCGTATCAGACACCTGAACCAGCGGGCTTCTCACCGGGTCAATTTCCATACGGACCACCAGCGTTCGCCGAAGGACAGTGGGAACATCAAGGCCCGTATGCGCCAGAATTTCCGAAAGCGCCTCGATTTCATCCATACCCTCCTTTAGCGGAGAGATCTGCCCGAGTATCTTCTTCAAGCCCCTTATATGGTCAGCCTCTCAACCAGCCGACTCCATCGCCTTCACCTAAACAATGTGACAAGTGTGGATTCGTCTGTGATTCAGCCGCTCAATTATCTGAACACTGCTCAACAAGTCACCCTCCGACACCGAGAGGCTCGCATTTTCATCATCCGCAAGGGTATCCACATAAGCATTACGGCAGTTTTGCCCCTGAAGCAGAAGCTAAAATAAAGGAGGAACAAGAGGAATCTGCTGATATTCTGGATTTAGATTCCCAAAAGGTTGTGCATCCAGGTGGCGATGAAAATGGTCCCTTCGACGGCAATGTATCTCAAATGCACCACAATGGGCCAAACCCTCATCCCGTGTCGGCTATGTTACCTTGGCCAGAACAAAAAATGTACGCCCACCATCAAATAAACGGAGATCCGAAGATGTTTCCTAGAGATCAGAAAATGTTTTCTGATCAAAAACCGTTCGCACAAGATCAGAAAATGTATCCCCACGAAGTGAAACATTATCCGCAAGATCAAAAATTGTTCCCATCTCCGCAAGATCAAAAGAATTTTATTCACCATGATCAAAAACTATATCAACCGCATCAGATGTCTATGGGTGAATATCAAACCGGGGTTTCTACATCGGGTCGTGAAATACAACCACCATACCGGCCTTTCGATTCGTCCACCGGTCCTCAAATATCGAGCACCCAGGCAACTAACTCATCAAATTCTGCTCCGCCGATTTCTGGAAAAGGAGCGAACTGGAAGTCAAATGAAGCACGCCGCCCTAAAACATACAATTGCACGGCTTGCAACAAGTGGTTTACAAGTTCTGGGCACCTGAAACGCCATTACAATACAACGCTTCATAAAAATGCCGTTCGGTCATCCGGGCAGCCAGATCCCGCCACGCTTCCGATCAGTACACACCATCACCCAACCAGGGATCCCAACCACGGCAGCCGCGGCCAGCAGTCCAGCTCCAGTGACCCCAACACGCAGAGTCCTTTGTCTTCGGATGACGTCCGGAGTCCCGATGACGGCCACGGATCGTCCCAGTTCCCGACGCAGAGCTTCGATCGTTCACAACATCCCGGTATGGGCCCTTCGGCCAAAAGTCCTTATATGCATCAACAGCCAAATTTAGGTAATAACCAGCTTCTTGGAAATAATCCCCTTGCAAACCACCCCCTCCCTCACCAAATGGGCTCGCACCCCCTCACAATGGGTAATCCACCGCCCGGGTTAGGGAACCCGTTAGATACGGGTCACCACTTACAGTCTCTCAAGCCCGCCTCCCAACCTAGTTCCGTAACAAATTCTGTAGGGAGTCCCCCAAACGGGCAAGCAGGTCCCTCCGTCCAAACAAACCATCTTTCGAGGGGCCTGCTATCGATTTCAACCAGCAATACTACAGTTCAGCCCCTGCCGCAGGTTACGCCGCCCATTACGGCTCACAGCCTTCCGCCGTTCAGCCACTTGCCGGGCAACCCCTACAGCCCGAGGCCTTCGGACCACCAGGCCCATACGCTCCAGGATCCCACCCACACGGCTATCTATTTGGGTCAGAATTTTCAGCAGACTTTGGGCCCGAACTACCCAAACGCGATGTCCCCCCACGTTATGGATATGGCTTCCAACAACCTGCCTACAACCAATCCGGTTACTATTGGTGAAATTGATTCTGAACATTTCGGTATGCAAGGCATGGAAATGCAACCTTCCGGCCCGCTTCCGAGCTTTTCTCAGTTTCAGTCGCATCGTTACGGCATCATCGTGCCGAACTATTCACCAATGCATAACGTGGGGGGGAACGCCCCCGGCGATTCGCCGCCACTTCAGAGTTACATGACGGTCTTAAACCCTACTACCAACTATGTCCACGCTTCAGAGTATTTAGATGAGAGTAGTGTCGATACTGGAGATGGCCAACATGGATACAATCTGACAACTTTAGATTCAATGGTCATGGTCAAGCGCGAATTTAACTCTATGGAAGACTTGCCTTTAAACAAACGCCAAATTTATTCTATGCAAGATTTATCCTCAGTAAAACGCGAAAATTTTACTATGCAAGATTTATCCTCAGTCAAACGCGAAAATTTTTCTATGCAAGATTTATCCTCAGTCAAACGCGAAAATTTTTCTATGCAAGATTTATCCTCAATCAAACGCGAAAATTATTCTTTTGTAGATATGCCAACAATCAAGCGGGAGAATTTCTCTATTCACGACTTGCCGTCGATCAAGCTCGAACTCCCATTAGTTTCGAATAAAGAAAATTACGAATCTCAAGTCAGCTCTCCCACAAGCCCCGTCAGCTTGAAAATAGAATATGAAAACAACGGATCCCCATCTATATCTTCCACGGTCCTGGGGCCTCCCCTCTCTTCCAGTAACAAGCAGGCTAGTAAAACGGGCGCCCCCGAAATTCATAAATGCTTCGAGTGCGATAAGTTGTTCAATAAAGCGTGCTATCTGACTCAGCACAATAAATCGTTCCATTCCGGTGCCAAACCATTCAAATGCGTGCGCTGCGGCAAGAGGTTCCCCAACGACGCTTCCTACGAGGAGCACTACTCCAAGCACGCCGGGGACAAACCCTTCAAGTGCGAGCTGTGTCCCAAGCAGTTTAACCACAAGACGGACCTGCGGCGCCATATGTGCCTGCACACGGGCGAGAAACCCTTCTCCTGCGCCGAGTGCGGAAAGGGGTTCATCCGCAAGGACCACATGCTCAAACACTGCGATACTCATCGCAAGAAGACCAATAGTGCGTAGGCTACCCGCTCATCTCCCGCTCCCTCCCTAGCTTCATTACCGTCACCCACACCGGCAATATCTCACTTTGTGAAGCTATCGATTCGTGCTAAATGCATGTCGTCTTACCATTCTTAGTGATAAATTATTATTTTAAATCAGGGTTTAGAGTAGTTTGACTGATTGTTTTACGAGGTCTGAATTACAGGGCATTTGAACTGGTTATTTCCTTTTTGGCATCTTGTTTGTGTGTAAAATGATAAAATAATAATGAAATCTCACAATCTGAAATGAGAACTAAATCTAATAATGATGGCGTGCCAGTGTCTCCGGTCATTCCACTGCCGATCTGCACCAAGGTGACTCTCGGCGCAGGTTATTGTCTCATATTTATACCTGCAGATCCATGCAATCACCTGGCAGATCGGTGCAGCTATATCGTAGTGATACAGGTTTCAAACGACACCCATATTTAGATTGATAGTCAAGTTATTAGAGCAATTTTTAATATTAAGCATTATGTTTCTTTAAGTGAGAAAGATTTAGTTGTTTTAAGATATTATTGGTTTATTTTTATACATCCCGAGTTATTCTCAATTGAATAATATTTGTTATATTTGTAATTCATGTGCTGTTATTTGATATTGTTTTATCTTTTTGAGAGAAACATACCAGTTGTATTTAGTTAGTTTTGATCTGTCCAATGTATCTTTCTTTATGGGTAGATAGTATCTAAATGCTGGTTCTTCATGGACGCGGGTTACAACCGGCCGATTTGGTCGAAGGAATGAGACACGGCTACCTCGTGAATGAATTTCCCTTTAAATCAAATTTACAAATATTTTCCAATTTGCCAAATTGTATTGAAAAATTAAATACATTGGAATACATAAAGATGATATTATATGAGATTAGGATTAAAATATTATAGTGATAGTTTATGAAAAAACGAACATTTGTTGCAATTAAAAATGAATTTGTATTTAGGTTGTAGGTATCTATAAGTAGTCCTACGATGAAAACCAAAATGTACAAATTTCCCAACAATATTATACGTATTATGTTCATCATATTTACAACACTGTGTTTTGTGAAACAAAGAACTTGTAAACTTGTCAGTTGGCTCAGTGTGGCACTGGAGGACTAAAGGTCAGTAGGATCCGTAGCTCGGTTGCAGAAACCGTCGGTTGTGAGGCTGCCTCGAATCTTCTGAAGATTCGGAGGAAGGAAGATGCAATAATTATACTTATTTTACTTTTATTGGTACAATTGAACTCACTTTGGTTTGATTGAGCAATTAATCCATTCTTGTTACTTCAATCTTTTATTGTTAAATTTTTAGATAATAATTTGATTCGTGGTCCATTTATATCAATGAATTAATTAATGTTCCTGTATTACGTTGGCCGCATATTTACCAGGTTCGTGTGAGCTTATATTTTCCATCAGTATGAAAATATTATAAATATATTTGTTTTTATTTTATTTCCGAGTGTTGCATAACTCAAATGGTTCCATAGAACAAACTACCTCAATTCATAGTTATCGTTGTATATTATATTTGTTTGTATTTATACAAAACTCACAACATATGAACATTAATTAACTCCGTCATTTCCATCCACGTTATAGAAGTTTACCGCTCGATATCAGTATTTTTATTCCACTCGCTAAAAGGAGTCTTTCGATATTCATATTTTGAGAATGTTGTATAATTACAGTTATACCTAAAATAATTTATAAATATCCCTGACCAGTAGGAAAATTCTATGAAACAGATTATGTATGAATACCATTATTTACCATTTAAATCTATTTCGTATTGTGTAAGTTTTACGTCTTACAATTTCGAATATTTTAATGTAAAACTTTTTTCTCTCAGTGGCCAATACATTTACGTAGTCAACTCGAGACTACGTAAGCTATATCGTATTTCTAAATCAATACCTACATTAGACGGACAATAATGATTTATACCTACGTTATATGTACGTGGGCGCTAGTGCAAAATATCATGAAACTGAAACATATCCAGTCCATGTTGGAATTATACATATGTATGCGTGTTACAGAGATGACGTTATTAGCACATTTGTTAATTCTTTACCCAGAGTTACTTATCTACCTCAAAGATACATAATATCACAAGTATTCTGCAAATCAGAGAAAATACATATTATATATCCAAGAGAAATTATATCGCTATACACTCAATTGTACAGAGACCATATCGTAAATACGTTTTGTGTTAGTATTTGAAGTAAGTCCAACTAAAAGTGAGGGACTTACATTTTGTACGGCAGTGCAATAGAGCCGAGGGGAGGGGTGTTGTTGTGGGCTGAAGTAAATATCCCGCCCGCCCCTCCCCCTGAGGGAAGTGTAGTGAGGGTACCCGACCGACTCGTCCTTACTAACTTTCCCACATTATCTCGATGTTTCGTTGTCCATTGTTCCGTTCCTCGAGCACTTCCAGGGCATCATGAAGGTTGTGCTAATATTTACCACGGCCGTTATTACTGTATATATTATTCTGTTGTTTTGATTAGTTATCGACAAAGTTACCAGATTGTGGCTGACGGTTGTTGACGAAATATCTTGCCACTTGTTGGGCCATTTACTATACCTAGTGCATTTGTAAGATAATTCATTTATAATTAATTAATATGTATTTAAATTTTGTTGAGTTTTTAACAGACCTGTCGGTTATGTTTCTTTTAGTAATATTGTACAGTTTTTCTTCTCCTACTTACCTACCATATGACAAATGATAATTGTAGTACCAATACTTTTCATATGATTTGAGATAGCCGATTATTAATTTAACGCTCGAAATGAAATTCTGATTATTTATGCGATCTCAAAGTAAAGTAGTAAAATTCATTATTTCGGAAATTATTATTAAAACAAGGGTCTTTTTCTATTCCGGCATTAAATTGAAATCGGTTATTGCATAAATTAAATTTACCATTATTTTTAAATCAATCGATGTAATATATATTACTAATTCCGAAAGGAGAATATCATGAAATTATAAATAAAAACAGAAACGATGACATATCGCAATTACAATACGAACAAAAGAAAATCTGATTTTTATTTTGAAATTTTTACCTATTTGTTACATTATCATAAATTGTTGCTAAAATGATTCCATTCTTCCAAGATTCCAATTAATCGAATCAAATTATAATTCTTGGCTGAAGTGATTAGAGAACTTTATTATTGATTAGAGAGCGGCCGTGACCAGGGGGCGCCCTACGAGAAGGGCCCAACCCTCGAGCGGCCGTCGCTCGCCATCGCAACTTAGTTTAACCAGCATCCGTGTAATTATGATTCTCATATCTAGCTTAGGAAAATTACTGTTTTAAGATTATAAATAAAAGAGAATTGAAGATATACCGTGGCCGAGGTGGAATAGTAAAAGTATATTAGATTAGTATCTACTTGTAGAAAATAAGATTTCTTTTCCATTTAAAGTTCTTGTTTACTCAAGTGCGATCCTTATTGAGAAATATTCAATGTGGTCGCACTCAACCATTAATTAAACTAGGTGTAAGTTAATGACATGGAAGGGCTCACAGACCGCCAGTGAAATAAGCATTTTCATTTGTAGACATTCCTTACTGGTATCGTACCCTATGTGTATTCAACCCTTCCCAGAGGTTAAATATTCATTTCGTTGTCAATATTTGACCCTAAAGTGCATTTGTAACGTATTTTTAAATGACCATTATAAAAAATGGCCAGACCTTTCAATTATTTTGATTCCTCAAAGGTTTAAACCTACATCAAGTTTTCCGTTGTCTTCATTGTCAAGTATTTAACCGACGATTTCTTTAAATCGTCCAACACTCGAAAGGTCTTGGGTTAATTCTGAAGTTGACCCTTTAGCTTTTTAGTTACTCTTCTCACAAATGCACCTTAGGGTTGATTATTCATGTCTTTATTAGCATTGCGATTTTGTTCATGTATCCATTTACATCCATTTTGCGAGCGTTGCATTCTTGTATACTTGTGTAATTTATTGCCTACAATATTATTAACATTCAATCTCTTTCAGGTATATTAAATAACATGTTCTTGCGATTATTGTTATGTAAAAATGTACGAATAACCAACTGTCTAACGATTTTACTTCTGCCATGTCCACCATTTCATTGATTGATTGTATTGCTATACATTGCGCGTCATGTCTTTCTTCTCTTGATTTGGATGTAGATGAATATTTAATTATATATTAATTAATAAATACATATCGATTATAAATATGGTTTTATTTTCTGCCTTTTTAAACTTATGCTGAAGTAAGCACTGAAAAGGTATATTATGTTATTCAAACAATACAATTAAAAAAAATTGTACATTGCTTTATTTTGTAAGCAAAAAAAACTACACACACATACACTTAGTAGGTTGGAAAACACGCAATAACTGATATTATTAATTCATCAATAATATTTGCGAAAATTTTGCGACTGTTGAATTTGCTGGTAATTTTTTTTTACATTGCAAAACTATTGTTTAAAAAGAAAAAAAGTTGCTTTTTACACGAGTCTTCGAGGTGGAGAACAAAGTGCAGTGGGGGGAGGTACAGAAACAAGAAGTAAAAGGCAAGTATCAAATAATTAGAGAAAATGTAAGTATCTCCATACAGAATTTTACACATACATGGCTAAATAATTAGCCAATTAATCAGGGTAAAATCATGTAAAGTTAATCTGGTTTTAAAAATAACTTAGTTGATAATCTTAAAAAGTATACTGTCCTAAGTAATTTAATTCTACTATATAATATGATGATACAGTAACACATATTTTCTAAATTACGTATTACAGTGTATAAAAAAAATTGATAGACTTCATATGAGTTGTTTAAGAATTCACGAAAAAACACGTAGTAGTTAAAATCATTGTAAAATCCTTTTTTTACGTTTTACAAAACAGAAAACGCACGTTTCCCTATCATTTTTTTTTATTTACAAGTTTTATCAAATCTTTTGCTCCCGTGTAAAAATATGTTCATGTTAGAAATATTCTAAAAAAAGGATTCTGAACTAAAATTTGAATTATTCGTTTATTTTTAGATTTTTTAAATTTATTGTATACTCATTTGAAAAAAGTGTCAAAGTGTTGCAAAAAATAAAAAAAAACAAAGATATTTTGGATTAAGTAATAAAAATATATTTTGTTCATACGACCATTCAATAAATAAATATCAACATGTTTCGAACCCAATGGTTCCCTCATCAGGATACAAAATGCGCTCTGATGGTGTCATCAGATATGTTTTCACGGCCAAAAGTATTATTTTAGTGGTTTTTGGGATATTATGCTGCCGTGTTGTGCTTTCTCTTCCTTATAGCCAACTTTTCGGCCAGTCTTTTCATTTCGGTTCAATTCAACTCTTTATTATTTAAAAAAAATAAAAAAATAACATTTTAAGGCATTTTTAAAGATGACACAGGATGTACAACATCCAAAATAATTACTTATAAAAATATTTATGTTCTGATGATGGACACTGTAACTCTGTTCGAAATGTTGTCTCCAGGAGGAGGAAGCGCAATACGGCATAATATCCATTTTTAAGTATGAGGCTCAATTGCTGTCGAAACATGTTGATATTTTTTTATTAAATAATGGTGTTTCGTAATTTTGTTTTATGGAGTCATAAAAGTAAATAATCGTTGTGAAATCAAAATATTTAAAAAATATATATATATATATTTAACCGCATCAATCTTTAAATGTGAAATACGTACATACTCGAAATGACGTCACGCAAGAACAAAAACTTCATTCTCGAAATATGTTTTAGCCTTGGTCTTGAATAACAATTTTTTATGCGTTCAAATATAAACAAAAACAAAAATTATCTAAATAATAAATTTCAATGGGGGTAAATACTAATATAGAGCCGTTTTATTGAAAAAAAAAACATTAGTCAATAAGAGAGACTATATTTTAAGTCCTAACTCGTGACAGCTAATGACTAAAATCTGTTTGGCAATTTGTAACCACTAACCAAATACTTTATTTAGATTCGTTGATAAACCGGTTTTATCCAAAATAAATTACATACCTACATATTATTTATACTTACGAATTCGACCAACTTATAATATATTATCCTATGTTTTACTTATAACGAAATTGTTTGTTGTTTGATCCCATAAAACCTGAAACTACTTTTCTGAAAATGCATTTTTTTTTTAAATATTACATATATCTCAGTATTGCAGTGAGGCATGGAATTGGCAGAGGAAGGATGAAAGTAGACTGAATGCGGCAGAAATGAGATATCCGTGACGAATGTGTGATAAAGCCACGTATGATAGCTTAAAAAATGTTGAGATTCGTAATGAGTAAGGTTAAGAAAGGGACGCATAGATGGTTTGGGCATATAGAGCGAATGAACGAAGAAAGGAGTGTAAGGAGAAAATATGGAAGAAGACGGGGACGCCCGAGGAAGACATTACACGATCAAGTGAATCAAAGTCGGGCCATGTTAAAAGCCGGAATAACAGAAGAGAATGTATGAATGTGAATGAAGCAAGAAGTGTATAATAATATCGACTTGTTTAGCATTCCGTCCTCTTTGTCTGCGGAGAAACGTCGTGATGGTTATTTAATTACTTAGTTACATATATCTAACGATATGTAATATTGGCAAAATTGCATTTATAAATTTATACATATAAAATAATATTGGTGTGCAAAGTTCAAATGAGCAAACTCTCGCGAAATCAAAGCATTGGGAAAAAATCTGGATTGACGATCATATTCATAAGTCATTGACCGGGAAATCCGCGTAAGCCATAAAACATTAGCGTTCATTCGTCATCCAAGTTCGTCATCTTTAATCAAGTCTGTGTCAGCAGTCGATGATTTTATCGTATGCTTTTCTTCGAACATCGCCAATCTGACTTGACACCATTCACCAAAAAAGGTACACTAATTTAATGGTCGCATGTTTACTTCTCGAGTTGTCTGTAAAATTAATTCGAGAATTTTTTCTTTCTTCTGTTATTGCAAATAATCAAAAAGCTTATTATAGGGATGTATGGCAGGGAGGCATGGAATTGGCAGAGAAAATACGAAAATAAACCGAATGCCGTAGAAATGAGATATCTGAGGTGAATGTGTGTTACAACCATGTACGATCGTGTGAAAAATATTGAGGTTCGTAAAGAATGCATGGCTGATGTAAGGGTAATGAGTAAGATTAATAAAGAGACGCTTAGATGGTTTGGGCATGTAGAGCGAATGAACGATGAAAGGAGTGTAAGAAGAATATATGACACGAATGTGAAAGGAAGAAGAAGCCGGGGACGCCCGAGGAAGACATGGCACGATCAAATGAATCAAATACTAAATACATCTGAGAAGGCACGATACTCAAATCTAGTTGCTTCAAATGTAAATAATTGAACAAAAACATACTTTTTCACCGCACGTGAATCGAACCGTCTACCTCTTGACCGTTCAAACATTGACCACTACGCTTAGCAGGTCGGCGATTAACAATAAATAAATACATAAATGAAATAAAAATTACTTTGTAATCACCATTTCATTCATGTATATTTATCAACATGTTTCTAAAGCGAAGCTTTCTTCATTAAGAATATACAGAATACAAATTAATAGCTTTCGAAACATGTTGATATGTGTATATTAATAAAGTGGTGATTTCGAAGTAATAATTTAATGACACCACAAAGTGAATACCAATCTTTTCCAGAAATAATAATAATATGTGCATTTGTTAAATGAATATTTTCTGCATAGTTTTTAATCTAATATTCTTTTCTTCAAAAGGTGCGTATGATCGCTTTGTGGAGTTATAAATAATATCAATTACTTTGTTTAAACCAATGTTTATAAAGATATTTACATATTAAAAAAACAGTGGTAATTATGACACATTAGTAACAAAGTAATGGATTGTAATTTCTTCAAAAGATTGGTATTTACTTTGTGGTGTCATTACTAATAAATTAATTCAAAAAATTACTTTGTATTCACCACTTTATTAATGTACACATTTCTACACGTTTCGAAAGCGATGCTTTCTTCAGCAGGAATATATAGAATACTAAAAATAATAATAATACAAATAAAACCGGTTTAAATTAGACAAATTTGAAATTTTGGAAGTCGAAGAAGCGTTCGTAGTGAATTAAATTTAATAAATAATACAGAAGATTTTCAGGCCCCTCTGGATCAATCCCACCGGCCACCATCCTCCCCCGCCGCTCCACCCTTTTAAGAGTATTCTGTGTTATTTATCCTAAAAATATGGATAATAATTCTTTGTCTTAGCTTAAATACACTCTTGAATATAATGGAAACAACCACTCTATCATTTGTATTAGCGTCTTGCAATATATCTTAAGGAATAAATACAGTTAGCTTCTTTTTTCCAATTTAACATTAAATTTAGTTTTGATAATTTAACTGCATCTCTTTATATGATCTATAAATAATGTGTAATGATAATAGCCTGTCCAAAAAGAGAAAATATATGTAAAAAAAAAAAAATAATAATAATAATAAATTCGTAGAATAGACGTAATATAAGAATAGGAAGTAATATTTGTACAGCGCCCCTGAGGTGATTTCTCACAAAAGCGGCGCTATAGAAATGGTCCAATTATTATTATTATATATATATATATGTTTTTTTTTAATAACTTTTATTTTCATATTAAAATTAATATGCATGATATATTTTTTTTTAATTTCTAATATAAATTTGTTATTCCATTTTTTATAGTAATTTTTAATTAATTTTTTTGAATAATTACTTACCTGCTTCTATTAATATTTGTTTATGTTTATAATTTGTCTATTCTTACATTATTGTGTTCTATTATTAATATTTGTCTATACTTAACAGTATTATTTTATTTTTTTTAAATAAATTTTTTTTGACAGTAAATAAATTTTAGAGGTGAGGTATATAAAGAAGAGTAAGTTTACCTATACCTTATTTTAACCACAAATTGAAATCCCTGGCAGCGCCGGACACCGAACGCAAATTTTAGGTTAAAAAACAGCACTTTTTTTAACAATCATAAAAAATATAAAAACTGATACACAGTAATAAATTTAAGTGTAAATATGTACTTTTATTTCTATTTTTTTAAAATAAAGATGTACCCCTTTAAAAATCTATGCTTGTGTATATAGGGGGGGGGGCGTGTTATTTATTTTTTTAAATTAATAATAATATTTTTTTTATAAATTTTTTTGGATGCCTTAATTTATATTATTATGTATTACATAGTTATTTTATGAATTTCGTGCACATATATTATCTATATGATAAAATGGCGCCTGAGCGCATAAATAATTTCACTCTTTCAGATAAATACATGCAGCCGGACAGGGATCAATATTAGAGCAAAATCTCAGCAACGATCAACTGCGATACTATGTTGAATATTGTTATACGTGACATGATAATGTGAGTCTGATGCAGCTGCCACTTCGATGAAAAGTCAGGTTGTTTACTTCGTTACAAGTCTCCATATCTGTCCTTAATAATATCCCTTTTTTATAAAGCGCCTTTATAACGATTTGCTATTAACTCTACTCGATGAATACCGCCTCTGGACCTAAGAGATGACCATGTCTTCAGAGATTTATTTATATATGTATTTGTTTAAGTTTAGTACGAATCTTTTAAAGAAATTATTAAAAAAATGTCTTTCAAAATACAGATCAGCAAACGCCGATTCAGAATATATAACTTTTATCATATACGTAGAATTTATAAATCGTTATTTAAGGCCTCGCATTAATCTCCGAGAATTTAGATTTAGGCAAGAAGTCTGTCTAGCATCGGCACTGAATCCCGACTGACCGCTGTTGAAAGCGCGCCAATGTGAAGAGCGTTTAGAATGAATGGGCGTAAGTGACAATTCTAAAAATATTAATAAAACACGACGTATTTAAGATAGATCAAAAATCTCAAGACGGATATCTTAAGTAGCATTAAAAATAAACACTGTTTTTTTTAAACCTACAACATGTTAAATAACAGAAAAAAAACCGTTTTTTTAATTTTCGGAGTGTAGTTTACAATTTTTTTCTAACAAGGGAATTTAATAGAATTACATTTTCAGCCCGTTGACTGATTAGAGAATATCTTCAAGAATAAAAATATATTTTTTTAGTTCATAAAACCTCCAGTTTTTAAGAGATATTTGTAATACATACATAGAAATTCTGTTTTGCAGAGCCTTAAAAGCGCATAAAAAATCATCTCACCAAAACACTTGGTCATGTTGGTACCATTGCATTTGGAACATCTGACGTCACGTGTGCATTATGTTTTTAGATTAGAATGAACATTTATATTTTTCACTTTTGTTTTGTATTTTTTTTTTAGTTTTAGCGAAATTTTAACTTAATTTGGGTTACTTAAAGTCTATAATTGTTTAATCATTGAAGAAAATAGTATTAACATAACGAAAATGAAAGATGAAACCGGACAAAAGGACAGAAACTAAAAAGATTTCAGTTGCAATTTTTGTTCAATACAAAAAAAAAACTAATATTCATGAGCAAACCAATTATTAATATGGATATAATGATTATTTGTTAATGTTCAATACTATTATTATTCTTTAAGTTTAAGTTTCCAAAAAGGTCCATCATTTTATTATTTATGTTTAGTGATGGTTTGAATAGAATATAAAATTATTCATAGTAAAGCTCATCCTTGTTTTAATATTTGACATTCTTACAGATACAGTTTAGGTACTTATATATCTACATAAAATAAAACATTTATATAAAGAATAAATATTTACCTGATACCAACCCTGATGTATGGATGCGAGTCATGGAACTGGCAGAGGAAGGATGATAGCAGACTGAATGCTGTAGAAATGAAATATCTGAGGCGTATGTGTGGTAAAACTATATATGACCGTGTGAAGGGTGTTGAGATTTGTAAAGAATACAAGGTAAATGTAAGTGTAATGAGTAAGATTAAGCAAGGGACTCTTCGATGGTTTGGGCATCTAAAAAAAGAGTGTAAGGAGAATATATGACGCGAATGTGAATGGAAGAACTCGGGAAAAATCTATCTTAAAAACATGATGATTTAATTTAAAGTATTGCTAAAATAGTTTTGTAAATTACAACTGATAACAAGGTTAAATAATCTTCTTGTTGAAATCTAATGTAATTTTGATAACTAACTAAATAATAATGATTATAATAATCGAAGAAAGGAGCGCATGGAGAACATATGGCGTGAATGTGAATAGAAGGAGAAGCCGGGGACATCCGAGGAAATCATGGCACAATCAAGTAAATCAAATACTTGAGTCGAGCCATATCAGAAGTCAGAATAACAGAGAATGAATGAGAAGATCTATGAATATGAATGAAGCAAGAAGTTTATGCCAAGATCTAGCTGTTTGGTTAGTTAGTTTAAATCTTTGAAATCAAATATTGCAATATTTTTTAAAATGAAACATAAAAAATAAAAATAAAACGTGTTTAAAAATACAATATTATTATATATTCGTACTAAGCTATTACTTTGTGGTTTGAAATATTTATTAAATAAACGATAAACTTTTGTTTTAAGCCACTTTTTTTGATATTCAACAGGTTAGTGTTGATTTAAAAATAAATTAGTGGTTTTAAATAAAGCGTATGTTTTATTTAACAATATTATTAAATTTTATTTGAATACAAACAATTTCTCTCAGATAGCCAAATGTCCAACATTATCTAGTAACTATATATATTTTAATTTGAGCACGTAACATATTTAAACAGCAATGAATCACGTAATATGACGTCCATTGTCCATATTTGTATACTTAAGAACAGTCAGTCCTTCTTTAAAATTGAGATGAGCAACACTCGTACAGAGAGTGATCTAGCCTACTAAGCATAATTAACTAGTTGATATGTACGCGACCTTGCTCGTTTTTTGTTGTTGTTTTTAATAAAATTATGAAGTTGTGACTTCTTGCTTGTCATTTGGGTGCCATAATTGATTTGACAGCGAAAGTAATGCCTTGTGACGATTATCACTATCTCTAAACAATTTATTTCATTCCAAACCATTTTTTTAATACACATCTAAATGATAAACTTCTTATGTAGGTAGGTGTTTGTGTTTTCTATTTTTAAAATATTGTTCCCAAACAAACCTTTTCTTTTGTATATGTAATCTGTGGATAACCAGAGTGGTATATCTATGGTCTAACCTGAAAACAACATGGCGGGTTCAATATTTTTATGCTAATTTTAAAATTTAGCAACATTTTTACATATTGGATTGCATTCATACTACTCTCTCGACCTCCTCGGTACTAATAAGAATAAACGGTGCTATTTTCAGTTATTAATATATTGAAATATAACAGAATTACTCTTATCGAAAAGAATTTTGAGACTCTTATAAATATATTTTGTTAAAGGACATTATGCGCAATGCAGGCACCCTGATTAAAAAAAACTCATTTAAAATATTTTAAAATAACAAGTAACAAAAATAGGAAACATATTTTTAATAATATTTTTGACAGTTCTGTGTATTTGGTTGCCCGTGGTCGCCCTTCTTGCAGTGAGCGATGACTCTCGCCGCAGCATTCCCAACCTTGGGCTGGTCGCTGGCCAGACAGAGGTCGCCGGTTTAATTAGGAAACCGGTACAGCGGGGATCGAAACTGAAAGTGCATATCACGCGATATCGGGGGGCGACGGGCGGGGGCGGTGCGGCGCAAGGAGGCGCAGGACCCTCGAAACTTTGTTCAGCAGGATTTTTATGTTAACTATATTGGAGTCAATGTTAGAAGCATTGGCTTTGAGGATGCTGTGAGGTCTGTTAGAGTGAAATTGCTGTTTGATAGCGGTTGCCCTTTCAAAAAAAGAAGCAATTCTATTCCCACCGTGTAATTTCTATCGGTGTCTTCTCATATCGGAGGTTACATGTCATCTTCCCCTTGTAGTCTGAATCCAAGAACAATATACGAAATTTTTAATTCGTTGGGTAAGTACACTGCAATGCCGAATGTAGTAAAAATGATATCGCTGTGACTAGTGCCGTGCAATTCACAAATGCTGAAAAGCTGTGCCCACCCTAAGAAAAACTAATCATAAAAATAAATCTAAACATAATTGAAAAACAGGACAAATAATCAAAATGTATTTTCCCATAAATATGGTAAGGAACTTGCACGCTCAGTTATTCAGTTGGCTACATCACTCGTGTCGATAATAATAAGAATTTTTTGGCGGTTCGAAGCCGCCGACTGCTCTTACCTTTGCTCTTTGTTAGACATAAATATATTTGTACAGCGCCCTTGAGGTGGTTTTTCGCTAAAAATGGTACTTACAAATCGTCCAAATATTATTACCATTATTAAAATGGTTTTCAAATATTCGATGCACAACTCACACCCGAACTTGAAAACTGCACACAACCAGCATTTGGTCATAGAGCAACTCACGCCGCTGCCCTTCGACGTATTTGTGCTATAACCGTGTAACCGTATAATACGCAAGAGATATCCATAAAAAATTGAAGACCGATATTAGTGTTATAACTGTTATGAACGAGGTTAAGAAAGCGACGCTTAGATGATTTGGATGGAGGACGGGGCGTCTGGAGGAAGACAACATCGGTGATCACCCAATAATGTAGGCCGCCGCAGTAAGGCGAAAAAAAGTCTTATTTCACTAAGCGGTAGTGATAAAAAGTTGTCTTGGGTCTTAATGTTAATAAAAAATTAAAATTATTTTTTTCATATTTAGGTTCCCAAAAGCGATCAAAAATTAATTAAAAAACATTTTTTGTGATAAGTAGTAAGGTAATAAAAGGGTTACAATTACAATGTTCATAAAAAACAACTTATTTACTATTAAAAGCAATTACAGTCATAATTATCACAGATATTATAAATAATTAAATGTGTTCAGTTATTCCGACATGACATGACGTTTTGTTTCAATTTTAGGCATATTTTTTCTGGAGTTTATGGTGGTAGTGATAAGGCCTTCTCTGTTCTTCTTGCCACACACTTTCGAAGATGTTTCAGTCACAACCTTCAGGCAACATCCTACCGATTTAAGTATGATGAAAATTGAACTGACTTCTGAAGTTAGGTTAAGTTCCTCTAGTTCTTCATTCGTTACATCTTAGAAAATGGGAGGAAATGTGATTGGCATAATATCTTGACAATATATCATATCAATGTAGGATTGAGCATCGAAATTCATCAAAATTATTCGGTGTTCTATCCGGAATAACTATCTGGCCATCTTTCAATAAACGCCTTAAGAGTAAATTTTCAGGAATAAACTGTATCGCAGGATTCATTATTGCTTTTAATTCGTCCGGAAGATAGCGCGAATAGTATTTCATATTAAAATTATGCCTTGCAGCATCTTTGCACGACCCATGTAGTTTTATATCAAACCACATTGGAACGTATGCCCTTATGATAAACGTGGTTAATATGACCAAATTTTCTGATGGTGTTGCGCTTCTAATATACAGTGGTAGGATACGTACGACTCGCTTTAGTAAGCCACCGTGCATGTGACATCACCCACGGGTTTCTTCTGACTATATCAGGATGACAACGTCGGCTGGAAACCGTTTTGAAAATATCAAGTAAGTGTCTTGATCGGTGCTTAAATCAGAATACAAGACGTTGGTCGAGTACTCCGCATCAATTTTTAAAAATGATTGTACTGACAAAGGCAATTATGAAAAGCCGAACCTAATAGGCAGGAAAAAGCAGGAGGTTCAGTGGTTGTACCATCCATTGTTTTAATTTTTTTATTTCGTAGTTTTTATTTTTTATTAATTTTTAATTGATGAAACATTTAAAGTTACTGTCTCTAAATTTACATGTTCTTTATACAGATAGAACGACACACTCACACTTTTCACCGCATGAAGGTAGTTTTAAATAGTAAGTGACCGTCATTGTCAATTGCGGTTTGTGATTTCTGAAATTCTAAAAAATTGCATGTATGTTGCATCATCATCAGTCTCAGCATCAGCATCAGCCCAGCGGCATAAATACATAATTGTTTTTTTGTATTGAGTGAGGAGAGGGAAGGTATCGGCTATGGCCTATTTTTTGGAGTTCCTCCGCATTCGCCTTTGGAAATAAGGAAAACCAAAGAAAACCTTATTCAGCAGGAAACGCCCGATGTTCGGCATGAACGAGTTCGGATTTCATTGATCTCGCTTTTGAGATCCTGCATTTGTGTATGTCTGTGTGTACTATCAATCCAGAAGACAGATCAGCCACTGTATTGGACGATTCAAGTGTTTCTATATCGTTCGAATCACACCACCAATTGTTCCCGTGTTAATATTTGTCCCGTCACAACCAATTGCTTTTAAATGATCAAGTGAAATGTTTTGACGAGCAAAATATTCTATTATTGCTTTGGTCATATTAACGGCAGTGACTGACCTAGGGGTAATAATATGCATCAAGAAATGAGAGCCTGCTTTTTATGTCCTTTCTTATATTAAGCAAAGTCTTGTCCTTTAGATCATCAAAAAAGCATTCGCAAACTTTATCTCTAGTTTTTGCTTTCATGATTATATTGAATCTGGTACGCTGACGTGCTCGACACAGTATATTTTTTGTCTGTTACTTTATAAGTATTATCCTGCGTGATCGAGTTGAAATTATTTAAGACGGCAGAAGCGATTGCTGGACCGATGTCCTGAACCTGTCCACAGATCGTGGAAAGGACTGTAAAAGACGGAGATTTGATGGTTGTCGAGAAGGCAGTCGTATTAGTCTTAAGAAGTTCGATTTACTCGATTTTTCGATCGTAGAAGGTGATTTTGATAATGAGGTAGAAGACAGTGATACAGTTTCTACAAATTCTAAAACTTTTTCTTCACACACCAGTTCTTTCGTTTCTCTCATAAACTTTTCCATTTATTTCGTAGTCGGTATATAAACACCGCCGATGACTCTCACCTCTTTGGTCTTCCAAAAACAACGGCAAGTACGGCGCGCGGCCCATGCGAAGGCGGGGTTGGGGACTGCGGGCGGACGTGTTTTAGTGTCATATAACTACAAAATTAAGAAATGGTAGTTACATGTACCAAAGTTATAGATTTTTTTAAAACAAGATATAAGAAATAAACATCATTAAAGTTCATAAGATTAGAATAGAGTACTTCATAAAGAGACTGAAAACATCGAATATTTTCTCAAACTTCGAAGGACTCGTGGAGCCTAAATATATTTATATATATATGTTTATTTTAAACAGTATTATTTTGATTTTTTAAATACAAACACAACTTTTCATTAATAGCCCTAAAAGGAATTCTGAAAAAAACGGCACAATTGTCACAAGCATAATAACAGTAATGTTTTATTATTTTTTTATAACAAATAAAAGATAATGATATCCCCACTGGGATTTCCAGAGCTGAGGATTTAATTTACAAAATACGAAATTAAATTATATTGAATTTATGTGATTGCTGAAAAAATAAATAAACTGTAAGGTGAGGTGTTTTAAGTACAGTTGAGTGGTTTCGGTGTAAGTCTGTATTTGGTGTTATATATTTTCTATTTCAGATCTCCCTATGTAACGTATCCAGCGTTTTATTTAATTTTAAAATTTATTGTTGTTGTGATTTTTGACTAGTCTCTAGGGTCTAGTGTTTCTAATATATATATTTGTTGTTATTTTCTGATTTTTACATATATGAATGTAAACTAGTATTATTTTAAAGTACAATTGTTTTGTTGATATGGTGTTAAGATTATTGTTAAGATTGATAGAAGGAAGTAAATAGCTTGTCGGAATATCAGAAGAGTTTGAATGAGATGATGTTCGAGGAATATAGGTATTAATTGTTTTTGTGTTTAATTCGTAGAACTCCATTTATTTATTTTTTTTAATTTAATGGAAATCAAATTTAATAATAATATTATTAATTTCTGTAAGTATTTTTAGTTTTTATTATTGAGACAGCTCTTTTGGCATTTAAGGTCATTTTCAAATTGTCTGAAAGTTTGAAAATGACCTTAAACGCCGAAACAGCTGTCATAATAATAAAAACTAAAAATACTTGCAGAACTTAATAATAACATTATTAAATTTGATTTACATTAAATTAAAAAAAAAGGAATATAGGTAAAGAGTGTGCGCCTAGTCATAGTAACATAGTTATGTTGCGTTTCAGTTGAGTAGATGCCTACCTCTACGGAGAATCGACGTAACGTTAAGTTAGTTTTGGTTCCCGTAATGTTACCAACAACTTAATATCTCTGCGAAACTGGACTTTATTTCTAGTTTTAGGGATAATCCTACGGAGGGAGTTTCTGGGAGAACGAGCAACCAACCATGATACATCGAACATCATTTGCTGTAAGCTGCGAGTAGCGCCATTACCGGAAATTCTCCACTAATCTTTTACGGAATAATTGAAAAGCGAATTTAAGAATAACGGCTGCGCAGCCTTTATCATACAAAATTTATTTTAGGATTTGAGTCCAAAATGCTGGTCTCAACCGAATGACCTTTTTTCATCAAAGGGTATAGCAAATCGATACCTTAGTTCAATAGGGAACTAACTCAAAATACTTCATTTTGAGAAAACTGGAATCGAAAATTTTTATAAAGACATCGCTCCGATGTAAAGTTATTTTGTCCACCTATAACATAACACTAGATGTAGTTAGTAATTTATCAACCAATCATATCATACGTATAAATGGCTACATTTATTAAGTTCCAAACGGAAACATTTGACATGTTTTTCCATTGAATTAAGGATGTGCTGTTTCATTATAATACCATAAAGAATTATCTGACTATATAATTAGGACTAATTAAACATATTTTTTATTGAATTTTGAGAATTTTAGAGTTTCTTTAGAATTTTCCATCATTAACCCAAAACCCAGAAATTTTGAGTTATTTCCCTATTGAACTAAGGTATCGAAATGTATAGTATATATTAGAAATTATGAGAAATTAAAGAATTCGAATTTTCGCGATTTCTTTAATTTCAAAAGGCAGCTTCAGCAATTATTTGGGGACTAATTGTGATTTAAAAAAATATATAAAAAAGCTATTTAAAGAAGCATTATGATGAACTTAAATTGAATTTAAAAACAACCAATTTACGTTGGAATACAAATTTTCCGTATTTAATTAAAAACATTGTTCGGAAAAAATGTCTTTTTAAGGGTTTTTTTTTAAATTTTATTTTATGTAATCGTATTTACATAACGAACACGATAATTAAAAAAAAATACCATAAACCCGCAAATAATTTTCAAAGTTGTCTCTAAAATCATGAAAAATTGATTTCTTTAATTTAAACCAAAAATAAATAAAATGCTTCTTATCTGTACTAGATATTTATTACATCTTTAATTTAAAAAAAGATCTATTAATTGATAAACTAAAGTTCTTAAAAACTTAAGACAAGATTTTTGTGCATAGCGCAAATGGTAACAATTATTATTTTTATAAACAATAATTATTAATCTAAAACACTCATCCAAATTGAAAAAACCTTAAATAAATTTACAGGTGAAAATATAATAAAAACAGTAATTATTAAATGGAACACTAGTATATATTGATTAACTTGGCGGGTTTGCGATAAGCCGACGTAGCTCAACGGTAGAGCATCTGACCGGACATTAGAAGGGTGCGGGTTCGAGTCCTGCCGGCGACATTTATCTTTGCTCGGAAGGTTTTTTCAATTTGGATGAGTGTTTTAGATTAATAATTATTGTTTATAAAAATAATAATTAAAAAAAGATCATTCATTTTGGGAGGGTATTTTGGACTTAAATCCAAAAATAAGTTTTGTTTGAAACAGGGCGCGCAGACGTTTCTCTTAACAGCGAGGCTAATTCTCGACGGTCTAAAATTTTGCAGTGCATCATTCAGTGGGAGGATTCGAACTTACTGAAGCGTGGAAGTAAATAAAATTGACAGCGTTTTCCGCCGTTTCACATTAATTTCAATGAATTTGTAAAATTTTAGTAGTGACCCCGACATCCGAGAATGCCATTAATTTGCAGAATGCGTTTATGGCGGTACTGGTCACTTTTGGACATAGAGATTTTGATGTAAAATGGATAATGGTGATGTTAATACATGCACATATTCTGAGCAAGTTAAATTACACAAATATAATGTTTTTATTGCAATTTCGTTAAAAGTCCTGTCCCTATACATAGATCGTGCAATAAGCGGTAGGTAAAGGTTGCTAAAACGAACCTTTTGAAGCAAAAACATTATATCTGTGGTGTTGGCTAGTTGTATTAAGTGAAAGTACGTATGAATGGTATATACGTAAAGTACCGCTCTGATGAACGTTGCTTGAAATTGCTTCAGCTGTGTTCAGCCAGAACTACAAAGCTCCAGAGTAGAAGATACTCTCAGTATCGCCCGTATGAAAGACCACCATTCAGAATTGTAACGTTGCTTGAAATGGCTCTTAGCCGTACTTGGTGACCAGATCTGAATAGCGAGGTATTTCCCCACCTTCCTCTTCCCCTTCTCATTCCACTCCTCAATACCTTCAGCCTCCCAACATTTCCCAATTGGGGATGCCATAATCTCACTGGCTTCAGACGGTTGGGAGCAGTTGGGACGCTTGTGTGGTATTCATATAAAAAAAGTCAGGTACTTTCGCACTTTCCTCTCCCCCATCAAATACTGCAGACATAAATATTTAGATATATTATCGAATTCAATCACTACCTTTTAAGGAACTTATACTTATATATTCCTGATGATCTCCTTAATTAAAATTTTAAAATTAGTAAAAATCCTAAACTTAATAATAGTAGCGTATATTAATTAAAATGTGACCACGCCGACTACAACGCTACCTATATCGGGCAGACGGGAAGTGCTTTCTCAACTAGATTAAAAACATATATACGATGTTACAAAAATAAAAGCACTTTTTCTAAATTCGCAGAAAACACATTATAAATATAAAAACCCGACAGAATACAGAATTTTAAATTAACTCATGTAAGACTATATACATCTAGTTTTACGTCACTAGTTTCAGGTCTTGGTTGTAAGTCGCTAGCTTGAAGTTTTAGAGGTAAGACACTAATTATAAGTCTGATATTAGTTAGTTTCTAGTTATAAATCTTAGCTGTAAATCATTAGTAATAAATCCAAGGTGTAAATTATTAGATATAAGTCAATGTTATAAGGTATAGGTTAGATTATTTATGATGTAAAACGCCCTTGAGGTGATTTTCTCACGAAAACGGCGCAATAGAAATAATATAAATAAAAAATTATTGTTATTCATATTCGCCAATTGTGTAAAAATATATATATGTAAACAAAAAACCGAAAAAAACCGCAGAAAATAAAAAGGTATCAGTAGTATCTGGGACTCGAACCCAGGACCTCAATCTTACCGGGACAACCGCTTTACCGACTATGCTAATGAGACCGGTTCAATTTACGCCATCTTCATCGATATCATACCTCAAATTCAAGACTGGTCAATATTATCCTCCATTTTTTAAATCCCACATTATTGGTTTTGCTATCGAATTTGAGGTATGATATCGATGAAGGTACCTTAAATTGAACTGCTCTCATTAGCTTAGTCGGTAAAGCGGTGAAATGATTGAATGCGATTGAATGTTGAAGATTATCACGCATATATATTCCTATTATTCGTCCAGTTTATCACCCATAGCACAAATACGGGTATCTCATATTTAGCAACTTTCTAGGAGAGCCAAAAAACTGCTTTTTTGCCGGTTTCTTATACATTTAATTACATGTTTCACTAATTGTGTAAAAAATGTGAAATTATGATAATATATTGACTACTACTATTTTTATTTAAAAAAAGTGTTATCTATAAATTCAAAACCTTTCCCTTTATAACTTCTCTGTGTCATGCACTTATGCATTATTATACATACATGTATGTCATAAATACGTTACACTTTTATACCAAGTAGGTATCATGTTTTTTTGTTTCTTTTTTGTATGACTAACTCTAACTTATAGCCTTTTTTCTTTCTGTACACAAAATCATTTAAATGATAAAATATATGAAAGCCCATAAATTAATATTTCTCATATGAGAATTTGGAATTAATAGTAGTTTTTTTACTCTCCAGGAAAGTTGGTAAATATAAAATTCGCCTTTTAGTATTATACTTATAACCGTATTTCATTATATTAATATTACATATAAATTATGTTATATTATTATATTAATTCGTCGTCCATAATTAATGTGGGCGATGAATTAATGTAAACAGCTTGATCGGAATCAAAAGTCCCACAGGAACGTGACAATGTACCGCCTACAATAATTATCTTGAAAATATGTCCTCACTGGTAGTAGACATATTGGAATTCAATTAAAGACCTTGAGTAAGTGCATCATTTGAATAACCTTTCAATATAAACATCTGCAGCACGTGATTAAAGTTTTTATTCATTTATCGATTGATGAACTCGAGAGCTGCAAAAACAAGCTGACGCCTCGTTACTGACGTTGACGTTAAATGCCATTGGCCGAAGTCTCCGTTCACGAGGGCAAGGCCCAGGGGGCACCTTGCAGAAAGGGTCAACAATAACACCATTCAGTTCTGGTTGCCATGGCAGAAACTAACCCTTTTTGCGTCTTACCGGGCCACGGGTAGGTGGTATGCAATTGAGTGGTTCAATTGATCGAACAATGATGTAGTTTAATGCAGTTGATGCAATGAATGCACACACTTTTTTTCCCATCATTCAATTTGCAACCCGTTCATATGGGTTTGATATTGCAATCACATGTAACCACCTCACAGCAGAATGTTTATGTAAATCATGTATTTATTAATTTTATTTATTTATTTGTTATCTACATATTTCATTTAGTGCATGATAGGTACAGAGAAAAAAGGTTTTTTAGTACACATATTATTACTTTCGGGAGTTTATCATTATTATGTACAAACAAATTGCGAAGAGTCTCTTGAAAGAACGTCCAACTTTTCTTTTATCGGAGTAACAGAAAAATATTAAACTTTTCATATTCCGCGACATTGTGAATAATTATAAATATTTGTAACTGTAAATAATTATTATCGAAAATTTCAAATAAAATAATGTTTCAAATAAATACCTACTCTTCTTTTGCCAATAACCTTCCAATAAATATTACATCAATGACAAATAGGATTTAAACAGTAACTGCAATATCATACAATGTGCAGTGCTTTCTAATACTGTGTTCTGTGCGTGCAAAATCTATCTTCTCAAGCGAAAACTTTGTTATTTAATGTTTTAATCTGGAGTGACCTACCAGGTAAGTATGTTTCTATATCTGTTTATACATAATAAGATTAACCCTAGCAAGTAGTATTTGTACAGCGCCCTTGAGGTGATTTTTCACAATTCGCATTATCTACTTTGGCCAGATAGTAAGAAGATCTGCAATTTAATAACAAACTACACGCCCATATTTTCCACTCTGTACTTCATTTTTTTCTCATTTCTCAAAACTTCTACAAAATAAAAACTAACTTCACCCTATATTTTTCGACTTTTCATTCATCTAAAAAAAAAAATATTATCCATCTCATCGGAATATCCTGGTGGGATGGTTTATACCAAATCTTTATATTTAAAAAAATATATATATTTTATATACACATATATTTTTTAGATTTTTATAATGAGCAAACAGTTAACAATTCACCTAGCATAAATACGATGTGTAATGACCACAAAGGGAGAAATGATAAAGATAACATTTGTTCAGTTTTGAGAATTATAATTTCTTCTAAAGATTGGTATTCACTTTATTTATTTGTTTTTTTGAATAAATACAAACATTTCCGGGTTACGAGTAACCTGACAATATTTGAAAATCTCTTACTAGCATCACGATGAATTGAACTCACGTCGCCTGAGTGAGACCCAGGGGTGATGCCAACTCAGCCACTGACCGATCCAAATTAATAAATTAATGGCGTCATTATAATAGTATATATAGTATTCTGAAATATTCCTAATGAGAAAACATCGTCTTCGAAGATGCAGATATTAATTAAGTAATGATTACAAAGTATTTTTTAATTAATTGCATACGATAATTATTTGATAATTAGTATTTTTCACATCTTAATGTCATAGGCCGTCGTATTTCCAATCTCACTGGTGTGAAGCCCCTGTGTTGAGATGGCAATTTATTGGAGTGGTTGTTCAGCTGGGTTATTGTATAAATTAGATAACAAATAGTTTAACAGATTACAATTTAGATTTTTTTTCCAAAAACAATCTAATTTAAAGTCATATCAGCATACAGGTTTATTGGAGGCGTTTTTAATTTTAAAATAACTTTTAGTTTGCGTATTTCTAATGTCACCGGGTAAGGAATCGAATAGCTTAATAGCATTGTATTTAAAACTTATTTGTTGATGGGAGGTTTTACAAACTGCGATAATAAAATATTTTTGATATGATTGTGCTCTAGTTAGTCCCTGTTCTTTCTTCAAACATATGGATATTTTTTAATTAATGGAGCAGGATATTTTTAGATTTAAGACAATAAGTAAACACTTTGTGGATTGATATTGTAAATTAAATAAAATACACTTTGTTAGAATCCACTTTCATTTCATACATCGATTAGTTTTGAATCGACTGAATCATCTTCAAGCCTTAAAAATATACTAATAATATTATAAATTAATATATTATAATAAATAAATAAAATTACAATGTGGAAATTAGTATTAATGTAATAATAATATTTCAAAATAA
The DNA here is from genome assembly GCA_022606495.2 of Halesus radiatus. NCBI lineage: Eukaryota > Metazoa > Arthropoda > Insecta > Trichoptera > Limnephilidae > Halesus > Halesus radiatus. The sequence goes on along the minus strand of JAHDVE020009540.1, from coordinate 64,363 downwards.
TTATTTAAAAAAATGACAGTTTCAAAATTATAAATAATATAATAATGATATATGATAACACTATTATATACTAATATTAATATTATATAATAAAGCATAGTAATAATTTAACATAATACTATATAATAATAATATTACATAACAATATTGTGTAATAATTTATTTTTAAATAACTTTTTCAAAATTAGAAATAATAATATTACATTAAAATAAAACAATAACTTTGTTTATAACCACGAGAATATAAACACGTGGTTATAAACAAAGTTATTGTTTTATTTTCATTAAATATGTCTAACCACAAAGTGACTGCTTTCTATTAAAAAAAAAAAATAATAATAATAATATTACATATGATTCAGTCGAATCGAAACTATTCGATGCATTTATACAAAAATAAAAGTGGATTCAAACAAAGTATCTTGTCGTTTAATTTAAATATATATATATTTGGGATTATTTAGTTCCTTAAAAAATGTTATTCTTTATGTTTACCTATTTTTAGTTTGTAATTCAGAGAGTAATTGTTCCTTTATATTAGAAAGTACTCAGTATAAATGGAACCAAATATAAGACAATCATTTTTTTCAAATACTGCATTCATTGCTTTCTATTCTTTTCAAAAATCGTCAGTTATAAATAAAAACAATCAACCTAATTCCTTCTCCTTGACTGCAGAGATAATAAAGCCTTGCTAGACCATTCTATTATTCATCACAAATGTAATATCGTTGTTAAACATTAGCGTTTTTAATCTAACAAGCTTCTCGAACGAACTCAATTAATTCATAAGTCCAAACTTCTGGAGCGAATCCTGGCGCGTACAACGTTAGTCTTTGGATACCTACCCCAATACATTTGAATATTATGATTAATTAAATAGAAATTTATTGCAGCCAACATTATACTGTTAACAATAATATTCTAATCTGATCGAAAGAATGACATCCAATCTATTTGTGAAAAATCTATATACGTACATATGTCTCCTTAAGTACCAGTGGCGTGCATTGCTATATGACTTTAAAATGTATATGTATATAAAATATGCACTTGGTCATAAATATGTATTAATTTTAAGTATGTACTAGGTTTATATATGTGTTTATATTCTAGTTATACCTACTTAAGTCTAAATTGTGAGTCACTAGCTATAATAATAATAATAATAGTTGGATGATTTGTATAGCGCCGTTTTTGTGAAAAATCACCTCAAGGGCGCTGTACAAATATTTCTTAACTTATTATGTACAAGCAGATACAGATAAACATACTTACCTGGCAGGTCGCTTCAAATGAACACAGTTTTAGAAAAACTTATTTATAGAGATGATAGTTTTACATAGTTATTTGTTTCTACTTTTCTATTGATGTTACGTTTATTAGATGATTGGTGGCGCAAGAAGAGGTGGTATTTATTGAATTATTGGTATTAATTTTTAGGACTGGAAAGTATTCATAAAATGAATTTTAGGACTCGAAAATATCAATAAAATTACCTTAAAAAGCGTAAGAAGCTTTTAATAAATATTAACGTTTTATTTTATTTATTTTACACCTTGGTTTTTTACAGTGTTGCGGGCTGTGGACGCATTTGCGCACCGATCCGTGAATTTTTAATTTAATTTTTTTATTTATTTTTTATTTTTTTTATTATTTAATGACTTTAGGTAAGTACTAACCGGCTAGCCTAGCTAAGCAATTTACAGGTGAATTTCTTCAATTTATGGATACAATTTTCTCATTTTAGTTCTATGTCACTAGCTATAATCCATAGATGTAAGTCACTAATTATAAGTCTCAGTAGCTAATCCCTAGCCACAAGTCTTAGTTGTAAGTCAATAGATATAAATTTTACTTATAAGTCATAAGCAATAAATTTTAGCTGAAAGGTGTTGGTTGTACTTCAAGTGACATGTTATAATAAGTTAATTGTAAAGCGCCCTTGAGGTGATTTTTCCACGAAAACGGCGCTAAAAAAGTAATACAATTATTATTATTATTATGACCAAAAGGTAGGCTTTGTGTAGTTTTACATGTTCAGGTTAGAATTGCTTATTGATAATAACCATTTTTTTTTTAAATAATTTTCCACAGATTGTTATGGCCAGCGGAATAAATGAGCGTGCAAGTCCCTTACCAAATTGACGGAAAAATACATTTTAAAAAAATTGTATTTTTTTAATGCCCTTTTAATTTATTTATACGGTACTATTTTTGAGGGTATTTATAGATAGGTAAACGATCTATGAAAAGGTAATAAAAAAACAAATTTCTTAACGAAATGTATTTTTACAGAGAATTTGGTTAGGATCATTAATTCAGTTGGCCACAACATGGCTACAGCAATCAGCGGAAGATGATAATTGAAAAAATAATTTTCTAATATTCACTCAACAATAAGGAACTTCAGAATTTTATTTTATTTTATTTTTTATCAGTAATGACGTTCAAACATAAATACCAGTACATTTCGTTTTTTTATAGTTAGTTTTCAAAGTTAAAATAATTTACAAAGTTTCAATTTTTCAAAGCCCACCAAACGCTCCAAATCTATGGCCTATCGGTTTTAATCAGTTTTGAGGTTAGAATGTCAAATATCAAAACAAGGATGAGCTTTACCCTAGATAATTTTATATTCTATTCATAGTAAACCATAACTAAACGAATATAACACTAGAATTGAGCATTAATATTATCGTAATATCCGTATTGCTAATCCTTTTTCTCATGAATACTCTAATTTATTTCACCAATATTAGTTTTTTTATGTAGAACAACACATTTATAGAGGTTAAACCAAACACCCAAATTAAATTTACATTTCGCCAAAACTGAAAAAATTATTATTTAAAATACAAAGAAAATTGAAAAATGAAATTTTTCATAGTAATCCACCTGCACGTGATATCAAATGTTCCAAATGTATTGGTACAAACAAAACCAGGTGTTTTGATGAGATGTTTTTTATTCACTTTTAAAAAACGATTTTTAAATTCTACGTATAATTATATAAAATATTTGGAGTTGGCGTTTACTGATCTACAGGAATGACCACTTTTAAAGTCATTATATTTTGAAAAACTACACACAGCCTACCTTCGGTCATAGTGCATTTCACGCCACTACATACCACCAATAACAAAGAACATATTACTAATCACCTAATGACTTGCACACTAGCGTTTAATGCGTATAAAACAAACTGTTAGTTTTCTTAGGCCAATGTAATCAGAGGAAGTGGAAAATAAAGTATAATGTCTGAAGGAACCTGAGAATTCATAATGTTCATGAAATCGAGTTAAACCTCGTCTGCGTTTATGTAAACGCCTGTAAATCTTCGACACTGTAATTTACATGTGTATTTTTTTGTTTTTCCCACAGATTTATTCACAAGAGATGGTTTGAAAAAAAAACTTCAACCACTCTCGGGGCGTCAAAGACACGACCCATCAGCCGACCAATAACCAATTAGAATTTTTATTAACGCAGAATGCGACGATAGCGGCGCACCGTCGCTGCGTACCCCCTTCTCAAAAAGTAATAATCCTTGCCTAACGAAGCTGCAGTTAATAAGATCATTTAGGAGATACAACTGGTTTTGCATTTTCGCATCGAAATGTTGATAAATTTATCTGGCGACAACTTTTCAAACAGATACAAGAATTGTGAATATTTTTAATATTAAAACTCGTTAAATACTGACGTTTATATTCATGCCACTAAACTTGTTCGATTGTCAGAAATACCCAAATGCCGTACATTATTTGTGTTAATTTGATTACCGCACAAGAGTCCCAAATGATCCCTGCTCACCGGACCCGATGATACCATGCATCCCTTATCGGATTATGTTGTGAGGCTAAAGGACATGGGTATTGGAAGGTGCTGGGGAGAGGAAGATGGGAAGTACCTAGCTATTCATACATGGTCACCAAACACGGCTAAATCCGTTTCAAGCAACGTTTCAATTGTAAATGGTGGTCATTCACCAGGGCGACACTGAGAGTATCTTCCACTGTAAAACGTACCACAAATACTATATATTATTATCTATAAATTAAATATGATTTTACACAAATTAAATAAATAAAATTTAAAGACCCACGCCGGGATTCGAACACGTAACCTCCGGATTCATATAATAATTTGTATAGCGACATTGTTGTGAAAAATGACCTCAGGGGTGCTGTACAAGTTACACCTCGACCATGGAGGCATTCCTTTGTCTACTGTTTTTTTTTTTTATAAAACATTTATGTTAACAAATTTCAATTGTTGATAGAATAATTGTTTTTTAACGTGTACGTACAAACTTATCTATGCAGGCAGCCAAAATAGAATCATAAAAACAATTTTTAGTGATATCTGCAGCAGTCACATCATCGACTAAACATTTTTTATTTTATAATTTCTTCAAACGATTGGTAACTTTGTGGCGTCATTATTAATTAAATAATTAAAAATATATTATGTTTATAAACGTGGTGTAAACAAAGAACACTTTTAATTATTTAATTTTTTGTTTAATTTAATTTTTACTTTAGAAACAAACAGTACATGTATAAAACGGGTGGTGTACAAATTAAAAGGTTATGGAAAATTATCACAAGGACCGGTACCAATGACATGTCTCTATGTAATATCTAGTAATTGTTTATATACATACCGGGCGGGATTAGTACAATGCTAGGGAAGGATACATGGTAAAGCACTTGAAGTGAAACAACACAAAACTGCGCTATATAAATGCTGTGTGTGTGTGTGTGTGTGTAAGCGTGTATGTGTACCTATGTGTCTGAATAGTGCTATGTACTGGAGAGTTGTGATTGCGCATTGTAATATTTTTGTTAAATGACGGTAGGAAGTCAAAAAATATGTCGAGATTTAGGTTGGAACAAATATTATTAAATGTTTGAAGAAGACCGAAAATTGGTGAATTTGCTGCAGCGTTAGTTTTGTTGTAAAATGAGTAAAATAGTTTGGTGTGGTGAGTACGTCTCCGTGGTATCTTAAGGTTAATTAGAGATTGAGTTCAGTTCAGTATTTTTGTGAGGCTGACATCATACTGTTTTCAATGGAACTTGAACTTTCAGCTTGAAAATTGGCAGGGAAAAATCGGTAAAAAATGTGGTCAGATCATAAAACTTACAATGTCTATGATAAGTACCTACCTTTTTCGGGTTTTTGGAGGAATTGAATAAAGTTGTTCAATATAGTACAGATTTAATGACATTTTCGTTCACTGTTTTTACAAAATAATGTTTTTTCTCTGATGTATATATAATACGTTACGCATTTAACCTCCATTGATTGTTGAACATTTTTATTCTATTAAAATAACTACAAATTTTAAAAAAATTATGTGAGTACTGCACAAGAGTTCTCAACTGCTTCCAACCGTGTGGAGCCAGTGAGACTATGGCATCCTTAATTGGAGTATGTTGTAAGACTGATAGGGAAGGGAAGGTTGGAAAGTACCTGGCTATTCAGATCTGGTCACCAAACACGGTCAAAGCCATTTCAAGAAATGTTTCGATTTTGAATGTTGATATGATAGTAGATGCTTCACCACTCTGGAACGTGCCGCAAATATACTGTGCATATTATTTTTAATTAATAAATTGTGAAATAACTCAAATAAAATAAAATTAATTTGCGCACGGCGGGATTTGAACCTGCGACCCCCGGACTCGTAGCCAAGGACCGTAACCACTCAACCACGGAGGCCGTTGTTTGGAACCTGTTGTTCAATTTTACAACATATTACTCGAGACCGAATTATTTTAAAACCGCGCTATAAGCATATTTCCAGATTCCAGAAAAAATCTTAATTGTCCTTTTAACAGTGTCATAGCATAAATATTAGAATCAGTATTTTTTTAAAATTGAGGTTTAATGTATACATAATCCACATACACATGCACGAGAACTTACATTCTAAATATCAGCAGTCATTGCAAAATACATTACATTATACAAACCAATCTCAAATTCATTCAAAATACAACACACTTCGCAAGTTTCATATCAGCTATCCTGCTACAACACCATAATCTTGGATATATTTGCTCCAATTCTACAAGTCCATAAAATTTCGACACCTATGAGAAGAAACATAGAAACAGAGAAACAGGGAACAGGAAGATTTGATTTTGTATAAGACTGCGGCTTCGCTGGCTGTTAGTTGGTTCCCCATCCCGCCAGCAGAGCCTTCTCTCTATCCTAATGCGGAGTTGCCGGCTCCTCGTCTATGTAGTATGCCAGCCAAGGCATATTATTATTATTATTATGTTGATAGTATCTCCTACACACGTCCAAAATCGAGAGTATGAAAAAGGGAACCAGGACGAAAAAACGATGAGTTTCTGTAGAATGATTGCAGTGCAGTGTTAGATCCAGCCTCCCAAGTTCAGCAGATGAATTAAATACGTCGATTTTATAAATTTAGATATTTATATCAGTAAATAATGAAATTTTAACCAACGCATATACTTTGGGAATGAATTTAATTTTTATATTGACATAGAATGAAAACAAACGAAAAAGAAGAACATTCAAAGCCCCTAATGGTAACTCACTTGAAGGTGAAGATAAATAACAAAAATATTGTGATGTGTTAGCAACACGCGCTTACAAGCAAAGCGTAAAGTCAGTGAAGGCATCAGAAATTTTAATTTAATTTAATAAGCAATACGTGACTTTTTAAGTACACCGCTTTATAAATATCACCTCAAGGCTGCAAAAATAGAAAAAAAATCAAGCGATCGTCAGCGTAATATTAAATAATTGACATCTGAAAAGCGTGTGTTACTAAGGCTAATAATGTTCAGTAGCTAATAGTATTTAGCAGTGGCGTGCAGTCCATAAAGAAAAGAGAACCATAAGAATACATTTTATAAAATTTTAAAATAGCGTTCAATTTCTGATTAAAATTCCTTTTTTCTCTGAATTCTTTAAGGAAAATTTACGCTAACTTATTCAGTTGGTCAAAAATAATAGTTAGCTGAAGACTATACTGGAATAACTATTTTCAAATATTCAATGCACGGTGCTGCCATCATATGAAAGTACCACGTACGTGAAATTTTGTATGTTTTTTTTTTTTTGAGTAGTTAATTTTAAACCCATTTTTTTCCTCATAGCACCAACCAATACCTATCAAACACATACACATAATCTCTTAATACTTAACTATTATACTTTTTTCTTGATATATACACGCCCAAACCATCTCATTACGCTTACATCAGCCTTGCATAATTTTTTTATTGAACAAGGCAAATATCAACGCCTGCAATGTATATGTAAATGTGTATAAGTAAATGTGTATAAAAAAAATACTGTCTATTTAAACCTTCTTACTCTTTTTAAGATCATTTTACAAATATTCTTCAGTCCTAAAAAATAATGAATATTTCAAATAAAATCTTCTTGTGTCACCAATCTTCTAACAAATGTAACATCAATAGAAGAGGAGGATAAAATACAAAAGCTGTAAGTTCTGGTTTTTTCCATCTTAGGCAGGTAAAATCAATCAGGAGATGCCTTCCCTGGGAGGGAGCAAAATCACTCATAAATTCCTTCGTTGTTTCACGTATGGACTATTGTAATAGTGCATATGCTGGCCTCCCTCAAAAACAATTCAATAGAATCCAGTCCGTCTTCAATGCTGCAGCGAGAATCTAAATTTGCAATGCACGGAGAATCTAAATATTGTCATATAACCCCACTTCTAAGGGATCAGCTTCATTGGCTTCGATGCCCTGAAAGAATAGAGTTCAAGATCTGCTTGCTGAACTTCAAAGCATTGCAGGGAATGACGCCAGCCTATATATCTGAACTATGCATCCGACAGGACTTACAAGTGATAGACAGCTTACTTTGAGGTCAGCAGAACTAGATGCTACTAATCGTCTAATTGAACATTCAAGGTCAAATCGAGTCGTCTACTATGATCGCTCTTTCGTGTGAATTCATTTGGAATAAACTTCCCCCAGCTCTTACTAATAAACAAACTTATTTAAAAAATTCTACTGTCTATAAATTTAAATTTCTCTTCAATTTATTATAAAAAGTAATGACTTTTAAGGAAATGTCCTCAAGCCTCTGGTATTTGTTTGGTTTCAGTTTCCTCCGTATATATATATTTTAATTTTTTATGTGAAGTCCGTTATTGCTGAACATAACCCGACTCCTGTCTTAAGATGTTACTATTTTTGTAGTAATATTGTGAATGTGTTATTTTGTATAGCCATATGTATACTGTATAATATTTTGTAATTTTTTTATGAATATGCACCTAAGGAGTAGTATTAAGAATAAGCAGGAATGTATGTAATATGTTAAGAGTGTATAAATAGAATGTAAAAGTAGCACTGTAGGATACCACTGAATGGAGTTATTCAATCATTTAAAGTTTATTTATAGTAAAGCGCACTTGAAGTGAAACAACACAAAACTGCGCTATTTAAATGCTTTGTTATTATTATTATTATTATTTTTATTATTACCATACTATGTCAATACTACGTTTTTTCCCTTCGATTTTTGTATAATGGCACTTATTATGAACTAAACTTGTCAAATTGACTGTCCTAAAACGAAATTTGTTCCTGGTTGGGGAGTCAAAGCCTTCTTAAATGTTGATGTTAAATAATGTGTATTTGAAAATAAATAAATATTTTTAAATATTATTATTATTTTACATTAGTAGCTTCACGAATGAAATTGGTATGCATAATTGGTCAAAAGGGCAAATGTAAAAATATCTAAAATAGCGTATACGTGGTTCTTTCTTATGACGGCAAATTCCATACCACGAATTGTAAAACTACGCACAACCCACCTTTGATTATAGACCAATGCACGTCACTGGTGTTTAGAGTAATGAAGTGGACTATTATAGTAGAGTGGTATAAACAGTCATTTTAAATAGTTTAGATACATCTCATCATTGTTAGTTATTCCTGATAGTCTTCCATTCTTAAAATGGTATTGTTAATAACCTTGCATCTGAAAATCTAGGGCTTATTCAATCGAAAATAGTGTAGTTACGTATTCAAATGATATTCTTAGGATTCTTCTACGTAAAAGAGTTCGGTTTTTACCCATGGCTGTTTCAGCATTTCTCTCGGTAATGCTGGGTATCTGCAGCCTTAGTTCTAGGAGGGATTATAGCATTACTGCTTATGGCTCATAAAGGCTCGAATGATGTATTATTAATACCTTAGTGTCCTGATAATTTCACGCGAGGCCGCCAACACAGGCTTCCCAGGTCCAGAACTAACATACCAGTAGTGATGTCCTTGGGAAGACTTACTAGTTAATTAACTGCTTTGCAGGAAATGTGGATATCTTCCACATGACCTACAACGAGTTTAAGCACAAACTAGCTATTTATGTTATAACTGTATTATGTACCTACTTCCAACCTTTTTCTTCAAACTATTTTTATAGCTCTAATTATCGATATTTTATATAATTTTGGTAACTAATTTTTTTGTAATTTTTTAACGCTTTGGCAATGTAATTTGTTTTTGGAAAATTATTAAATGGCTATTTATTCTTCCAAGGTGTAAAACTGGTCTCCCTTTTATCCTACTTTAGGTTAGAATTCATCCTAATATTAGATTGGTAAATTAAGAATAAATAAATAAGAATAAAGATCTGTATTTAAAATAAAAAAAGTGGTTAAAACAATATTTTATTATTTCGATTACTTATAATAAATAACCACAAAGTGTTAGTCATACAATAGCATAAGAATAACCTTTTTAAATAACAGAACCTACTTTAAGAAGCAGATAGTTTATTTTTACAGATTAATATAGCATTCATTATAGAAAACTGGAAAATAATTCGGTTGCAAACCCAATTATTAATAATTAATCATTGAAGAAAATAATATTAACATAACATAAATGAAAGATGAAACCGGACAAAAGGACAGAAACTAAAAAGATTTCAGTCGCATCTGGGACACGAACCCAGGTCCTCTGCCTATCCGAGGCAACGCTCAACCGACTTAGCTAATGAGACCAGTTAAATTTGTGTCATCTTCATCGATATCATATCTCAAATTCAAGATTTGTGAATATTATTTTCCATTTTTAATCTCATATTACTGGGAGCTTTTTTACTTTTAGTTTCTGTCCCTTTGTCCGGTTTCATCTTTCATTTAGATTATGTTAATATTATTTTCTTCAATGATTAAATATTGCAACGAGGTTTTTAAATCTCAATAAACATAATTAATAATTAAAAATCCAATTATTAATTGACAAAATGGCAAAAAAGGAAGCAAACAACAAAAAATCAATTCTTTTATGATAACATAATATTATGTAGTTATTTTGATCAACGTAAAATCTCCTCAATTCCTTCATTTAATTAAGCACAAAATCAACGCGTATCGAATTCTTCCCATGATCCGGATTCTGGAAAGCTGCCAGGATGCGCGTGATTCCTGGACACCGGGCTGGGGGGCGGTAAAGGGGAAGGGAGGGGACTGGCTGCGCGGCTAGGGGTAGAATGGAAGCAGCGGAGAGCGGGGAACGTAGGGAGGGGCAGCGGGGTGGGGGAGGACCAGTGGACCATGAGCAACAAGTAGTGATGTCGAACGGGCCCGAACTTTTGGATTCCACACTTGAAAATATTTTTATCACCGAGCTAATGACGTATTCGTCCACAGACGAGATACCCATGCACGTTATTGGATGCATTTGATTTTTTAACATTTTATAAAATCGTGATAAACAGGTTTTTTCAGTTTTCACGTTCGATAAAAGGTTACAATGTACTTAGCAGTCAGACTCTGTTGTTATAATTTAATTTGTATGGGCCTAAAACATAGGCACGCGATCGAGTTATAATAAGTTTTTAAACGAATAATCATTAACATGTATTCTGTTTAATTTCTAGTTATTTCTTAAAATACATCGTAAGTGCAAAATCGTTCAAAGAGTGATTTGAAGTCCTATAAATACGCGTGTAAGGTAACTGCTACTGACCCTGATGTATGGCAGTGAGGCATGGAACTGGTAGAGGAAGTATACTGAATACTGTAGAAATGAGGTCTCAATAAAAGAATGCAGGGCTGATTTAAGCGTAATTAAGAAATGGACGCTTAGATGGTTTGGGCATGTAGAATGAATAAGTGTCTACGTTGAATATATGATGTGAATGTGAATGGAAGAAGAAGCCGGACACGCCCGAAGAACACCACTTCAGAAGTCTCAATAACAGAAGAGAATGAGACGATGTATGAATGCGAATGAAGCGAGAAGTGTATATCAAGATCGAGTTGTTTGGCAATCGGTACTCTCTGCCTTTCCTTGCGGATAAACGTCGTCATGGTTAGTTAGTTACATTTTTAGTTACTTCTACAAATTTTGAAGGACACTAGTTGCAAATTTGCGTCAATGATAATAATAATATTAATAGTTGGATGATTTGTATATCGCCGTTTTCGTGAAAAATCACCTCAAGGGCACTTTACAAATATTACTTCCTATTCTTTATGTAATTATGTACAAACAGATAGAGAAAAGCATACTTACCTACAGCTGGCAGGTCGTTTCAGATGAACACAGTTTTATTAGAAAATTTACGCTTAAGGAAGATATGATTTTTACAATTGCTATTTCACCCCCTTTTCTATTGGTGTTACATTTATTAGAAGATTGGTGGCACAAGAAGAGTTGGTATTTATTTGAAATATTTAAAAATTTTAGCACTGGAGAATATTTATAAAATTGATATATTGTAAGAAATGTCACCATGAGATATCTATATTACTCTGCATATCTTTAAAATATGAAGTATTCACTATTCCTCGGTTTCCACGAAAATTACTACACCAATTGGGCTGAAAATAGCACAGTTTGTTCTTATTAGTGCCGGAAAAGTTTAGAGAGTAGTTGAAATCCAATATGTAAAACTGTTGCAATAACGTTATAAAATTAGTATGAAAAACATTGAACCCGCCATGTGATTAGCCCATAGATAAACTACTCTCTAAACGTTCCCGGCACTAATAAGAACAGACTGTGCTATTTTCAGCGAAACGGGTCGAGTAATTTTTGAGAAAATCGAGGACACACAGACAGTTAATTAATTACTGCTTCTATTTTTTCCCTATTTATTATTGATTTTACATTTCTTAAAAGATTAGTGGCAAAAGAATATTTGGTATTTATGTTATTATTATTATTTCACTGTTGTAAAAATATCTTAATAATAAACTATACAACATTGAAAACAATAACAGATTTTTTTATGATCACACTAATAAAACCTAAAACCGACAAATAATACAACCTAACATTAAATAAACTATGCGCCGAAAGCGATCGCTTCACAGCATCCGACAAAATGACACATTACAAAAATGATCAAAGACATTAAACAGGTAACTAAAAATATGCCAGTATGCTATGGTTTGGCTTTTTTTATAAAGTGTCTTTGTTTTACCAGTACGTCCCAGGTGGTGGGGCCATTCAAAGATGTACCTGTGACCTTGAGCTGAAGACCCAGTATCCAGACTGATATGCGCTCTGCGTTTAGTTTTGACTGCAAAGCCGGTTTTACAAGGTATAGTATCTAATGGATGCATAAATACTGATGATGTTAGCGAGTGGGAGGATGAGCCCGGAATATATGGGATGGGTTCCTTAACTGATTAAATAAAATTGTTAAACTATTTGTTAAAGAGATGCAATGGGAAGTAATGCAAAATCTTTTTTTTTAAATTTGAAAATTTGATTGCATAGAAATATCGTAGATGAGTTAATTAAATACTGCAATTAGAACACACCTTTGCATTTAGTTTAACCAGCCATTTTTTGGATCTTTTCATAAGCCAAAAAATAAATAAAATATCAATCCTAAAAAAAATGTTTGTAGTGCAAAATCTCTAACCCCTTTTCCGATATTATCGTATTGTCCATTGTAGAAACTATTTTTTTTTTAGAATATGACCGAAAAATATTGTAATAATTATGCCCGATTTACAAAATAAAATAAAAACACCCATTTTGGTGATGTTTTTTTTTTCGTAAATCGAAACATGCGTCCGGTGTCAAGCGGGAATTTAAAACCTTACGCCACTCTTATAAGGAGTGGGTGATTTAGTTCAAATTTTAGAAAGTGGATCCCCTTAATTTCGTATGTCTTTAACACAGAAAAAAAGTTCAGACATCGCACATTGTGTTTGATCTTTACTCCACTGTTGAGATTTTTTGTCAATTATCGCAAAATGATTGTTCGTTCAGGGACTATTGTATACATATTTAATATGTATCTATATTTGATTATTTACACCCTTAGCTTTTGTTAAATAGTTATATCTAAATTGTTCATGTAAGTGAGTCTGCTGGTTAAGAATATTTTCAGTCACAGTTTTAAGTTGTATATATATAATAATAATAATAATACTTGGATGGTTTGTATAGCACCGTTTTTGTGAAAAATCACCTCAAGGGCGCTATACAGTTATTGCTTGCCAGGGCTTATCTTATTATATCCAAACAGACACATAAACATACTTACATAAAATTTCACTCCAGATAACATGTTAATAAAATAACTCAAATAGGTATATAAGTATAAGTTTGTAGATGAAAAATAATGAATATTAGATAAATGACGAATATTTAGAGATGATGAATATCTAGATAAATGATGAATATTTAGATAAATGACGAGTGTTTAGATAAACGACGAATATTTAGAGATGATGAATATTTAGATAAATGGTGAATATTTAGATAAATGATGAATATTTAGATAAACGTACTGGTAACCTTAGTAAATTAAAACCACCGTGTTGTTAATCAACCTATGATTAAAAATACACATCAAGTTGATAAATAAATCTAATAATAATATACCTCAGTTTTGCCTTGAAAAAAAAAACAAATTTTATAATTGAAACCTATTTTTCTTGGTGAATTGCGAAAACAAAAAGAAAATCAGAGCAGGCAGATATAAGAAATGACAAAATTGTGACACAATATTTTTTTTCTGTTTACTAAAATCTGAGTCCGAAAATTTTATTCCATCGTGTAAAACGGGCTTTAACTCGGCACAAATCTCTGCCACAAATGCAATTGTCCACGTGCACTTGGCTAAACCCAGTCGTCATGATGTTAAAATTAATTTTTTAGAAGTTTTTTTTTTACATATACGACATCAGTACCAAGTAAATGTAACCTGCAATTTATAAATTATAAATCAGCAAGGTTACGTAAATGCTTCTAACGGAAGAATAGTATAAAATCTATAAATAAAACCTGTATTATATCATGTAACAAAAAGTTTAATTAATAAATTAATCTAAAATATATATATTAACCATGAAAATATTTAACTCAAACATTCAGAGTTGTAAGAAATTGCTCATTTCACTTAATTTTGCTTTGGAATATTTAGTAATAGAGAAGGATGATAGATTATGGTTAATATTATTTAGAGACAAAGCGTCGAAATATGTGCTTATTGTTTTCTTTGTAACTTTATTTATTAGGAATATCATTTTAAACATTGTGCGTCTCGTAACGGTGATGCTGTTTCACAGTGCCATTATTAATAATAAATATGATGGAATTTCTCATATGTACTCGTACGAGACAAACTGTGCTGATTGAATATATATAAATTTACATTTAATATTTGCAAAATAACATGTAGATTGACAAATATTTGAAATACGAAAAAAAATCAGAATTCAATTTAAGAGTGCTCTTTGCCAAGAAGTATTACATATGTGTATAAGGTATAAGTATTACATAAAATTTTAATCTGGAATGATCTACCAGGTAAGTACGTTTCTGTATATGTACATAGTTAGATAAACCCTAGCAAGTAGTATTTGTACGACGCGCTTGAGGTGAATTTTCACAAAAACGGCGCTATACAAGTCATCCAAGTATTATTATAATTCGAGTCCCAGATGCGACTGAAATCTTTTTATTTTCTGTCATTTTTTTCCGTTTTCATATTTCATTTAGGTTATGTTAATATTATTTCTACAATGATTAAATATTAAATGAGATTTTTGAATCTCAATAAAAATAATTAACTAATTAACCATCACGCCGTTTCCCCGCAGGGGTAGGCAGAGAGGACGGACCGCCAAACAACTCGATCTTGGCATACACTTTTTGCTTCATTCACATTCATACAATGCCTCATACATTCTCTTCTATTATTCCGACTTCTGACATGGCCCGACTCAAGTATTTGATTCACTTGATCGTGCCATGTCTTCCTCGGACATCCCCGGCTTCTTCTTCCATTCACATTCGCGTCATATATTCTCCTTACAGTCCTTTCTTCGTTCATTCGCTCCACATGCCCAAACCATCTAAGCGTCCCTTTATTAATCTTGCTTACTACGCTTACATCAGTCTTGCATTCTTTACGAATCTCAACATTTTTCACTCGATCATACATGATTTTACCACACATTCGTCTCAGAGATCTCATTTCTACAGCATTCAGTCTACTTTCATCCTTCCTCTGCCAGTTCCATGCTTCACTGCCATATATCAGGGTTGGTATCAGCACTCCATTGTGGACTGCTAGCTTCGCTTCTTTGGAGAACTTTTTGTTAGCGCCAACCGCGTTCAGTCCTCTGTTAATGGAGTTTCCTGCATTCACCCTTCTTTCAATATCCCTATCAGTCTTTCCATCTCTCCTAAACATACTTCGCAAATACACAAACTCATTGACCTGCTCGAAGTATCCATCATTCACAACTATACTCCATACTGTTTTCGTACTCTCTCTTTCAAACACCATGACATTAGACTTACTTACATTCATCATTAGCTCATTCTTCATACATACTTCATTCATCCTAGATACCAGGGACTGTAAATATTCCATACCATTATCAATCAGCAACGCATCATTAGCATACAACAGGCAACATACTATCAGATTACTCATTTTCGCGCCCAGACCCACCTCTTTCAATTCTTGCGTACAATTTTATCCGTGTATAGATTGAATAACTACGGTGACATTACGCAGCCATGCTTAACACCTTTTGTAATGTCTAAACACTGCGTAAAATCACCGATTACCCTAACACATGCAACACTTTGCTCGTACAGAGACGCGATTGCCTGTAAATTAAAAATTGTTTTTATTATTATTATTATATTATTATATGGCCCCGGCTTACCTATCGGAACTCTGCATCCCAGAAAATTCCAATTCACGCCAGTCAACTCTTAGATCAGCGACGGCATCGGCCATCGGGAGGCTGAAGGAACTAAAGCGCACACCAGATACTAAGTTTGGTGAGCGAGCTTTCAGCGTGTCAGGCCCTAAAGCCTGGAATAAACTGCCATACGATCTAAGATTGATTAAAGACTCGACAAAATTCAGGTCAAAACTCAAAACTCATCTCTTCGGACAGTCATATCCATGAATGGTTCAGTTTCCTAATAAACAAATAATTTTATTATCCGTAAATGTAAATAATTATTACCAATAAATCTCAAATAAAATCATGTTTCAAATAAGCACCTACTCTTCTTTTGTCAATAACCTTCTAATGTATATGATACCAGTGACAAATGGGATTTAAACAGTAACTTCAATGTCATGCAATGTGCAAGTCATACCATCTCAGCCCAAAACATTGTAATTTAATTAAGTTTTAATCTGGAGTGCCCTACTAGGTAAGTATGTTTTCTGTATATGTACATAATAAGATTCATCCTAGCAAGTAGTATTTTTACAGCCTCCTTGAGGTGATTTTTCACAAAAACGGCGCTTTATAAATCGTCCAAGTATTATTATTATTATTATCCGTTATTTTGACTCTTGACATGGCCCGAATCGAGTATTTGGTTCGCTTGATCATGCCTTGTCTTCATCGGGCGTCCCCGACTTCTTCTCCCATTTTTATTCATGTTGTATATTCTCCTTGCCCTCCTTTGTTTGTTCATTCACTCTACGTTCCCAAACCATCTAAGCATCCCATTCCTAATATTCCTCATTTTGCTAAAAACTTGCAGCAACACGCAAAACTCCACTGGGTCTAAAAAGGCTTTGTGCTATTCATCCCCGTAGATGCAGTTTACAGATTTGGTTGTAAACTTGGCCAAGCGGGAACACCGGAAGTGAATTTACGCCACCGCACAAAAAACCAAAAGTAGTGCCTCTCTCACCATATAAACGATTGACCTTTTTGACGGAGTGGTACACTGCTGAAAAAGATTTTTGTTCAAAGAAAAATCTACTTTCAGGGTTGTAATCTTGAACTTAAGACCGAAGAGACGTGCTCGTGGTGCATTTGGGCACGCTGTGAAAAGGCTGCAACTTTTTTTTCAACGTATAACGATTCATTCATACTTTTTTACTCGCGTTTCTAGGTTTAACTGAGAACGGTTGCGTTTTTAGGTATCATTTTATACGCATGGATTTTTTCAAATTAAAATGTTAAGGAATGCCTCTTCTTGGCAGAGCGTTTCAGACAAAGTCCTGAGGACATTCATCAAAAGGACGATTGTTAAAGTGTCTGTTAAAGTTTACTTGGTCGTCATGCTCCAACCTTTTAAAGTAAAATTTTTAAAACACAATGCATCTTCGTTTCGGATCACCATGAAATTGCTTTTCGGCGATGCGATGTTGTCGTTTCAGTATTTATTTAAAAAAACATTTGTTCTAAAATGCAAATTAATGTTACATAACTCATGAATACCTACAGCAGCATTTTTAAAGTAGCAGATTTTTAACACATTATAATTATTGTGCACATTTAAAAATATGTTATAATAAATTGAAGATTCTCATCTATCTATTCAAAGCTGCTTAAGCTTTTTCAGATCATTTTATAAATATTCTCCAGTCCTAGAAATTATAAATATTTCAAATAAATACCAACTCTTCTTGTGCCACCAATCTTCTAACAAATATAACGTCAATAGAAAAGAATTATAAAATAGCAACTGTAAAAATCATATCTTCTCTAAGCTTAAATTTTTCAATAAAACTGTGTTCATCGGAAGCGACCTGTCAGGTAAGTATGTTTTTCTGTATCTGTTTGTACATAATTAGATAGAGAATATGAAGTAATATTTGTACAGCGCCCTTGAGGTGATCTTTCGCAAAAACGGCGCTATACAAATCATTAATTATTATTGGATACATAAACCAAACACAACCCAATGCATAAAATTCTCTGCTTGCTTGATAGTCTGTTCTCTTTTTCCGTACAATATACTTTAATATTATCAACCTTAGTTGAAATTTTCTTTATTTACACGTCTTTTAAGGATTTGCCTACTGTAACCAAAACAAAAACAAAAACAAAAATTGTATTTCTCTTAAAATTCTACCTAATTTATATAGCAAAACTAAAACATTTTAACAAAACTAATCAATACACAGCAATACTTGTACCACATTTAACACAACCACATGAACACCTCAGCACAGGTTCAGGATCTCCTAGTGTGGTGTTCACGACACATATAACACTCCATTTACAGTATCACCTCTTAAAACCTACCTTACACTCCACATTATAAAACACCATACAAAGCACCACAATTATACTTAAAAAATATATTATGTAAAATGGTACTATATATGGTAATATGTAAAAATAATTAAATAAATAAAAATGGTAGTGAAGCATGGAATCGGCAGAGGAATTTTTCTAAAACTGTGTTCATCTGAAGCGACCTGCCAGGTAAGTATGTTTTTCTGTATCTGTTTGTACATAATTAGTTAAGAAATATTTGTTCAGCGCCCTTGAGGTGATTTTTCACAAAATTATTAATATTATTAACACAATTTATTTTATTTTTATAAATATAAATAAAAATAAACTAGTTACCTACCGACATGTCGGTGGCGTGCATTGTTCTATGACCAAAGGTAGGTTGTGTGTAGTTTTTCGAGTTGGGATATGAACTGTACATTGAATATTTGAAAATATGAATTTTATTATCACCTTCGTCTGATTGTTGTGATCACTTGAATAAATGAGCTCACAAGTTCCTTACTAAAATAATAGAAAACATGCCTTTTGGTCAGATATGTCTTATTTTAGAAATATATTTTTATGTTTCGATTTTCTTAGGGTAGGCACAGCTTTTCAGCCTTCATCTGCTTCTCGTGAATATTTTAAATAGTGGTTTTAATTTGCATGCATGCAATATATATGTTATTTTCTAATTATATTATGTTAGGTTATTTTCGGTAGATTTTCTTGCTCTTTTGGTATTTGTTCTTTATATTTAATTATTTATACCCCTGGGTTATTTTAAATTGTTATGTAGTATTCTAAGTTATGCATGTATGTGGGTCTGCTGCTCGTGAATATTTTATGTCATAGTTTTAATTTGCATATATATACTATAATAACAGATATACTATGTAGTATATCTTGAATATATTTTGAAATTACATTAAGTTATTTAGTATAAAGCGCACTTGAGGTGAACCTTCACAAAACAGCGCTATAGAAATTTAATCTTATTATTATTGTTAATCATATAATATATTTACATAAGTTTTATTGAATAAATTAAGAAATTCACCAGTTAGGAGGAATTCTATTATCGCAGCGGGTACCGACTTTCAGCTTACATGCAGTTACGCTTAGTGAAAATACTACATAAAATACATGGTCATAAAAAATTTACAAAAATAACCTGGCTAACCAACCTGTATATAACACTAAGAAGCCGAAATTATTAATAATGCTTTCATTTGTTAGGAACCTAAAACATGCTTTATTTTGCGGCAATATTTATTAAAAACAATGGTTTAAGAAGAGAATTTTTTTTTTCAGAATGCTTGTCGGAATTTTTTTTTTCGAATTCCCAAAAAAAATTATTTTATTACTTCAGTTAGCAACTTAACTCCTTTTGGGATTGCGTATTTTTGCTACATAAGTTTAATAAAGTTTTAAGGCAAATACGTAAATGAAAAAATGAAAATAAAAAAATATGTATGTAAATAATAGGAAAATAATACAAATAAATGTACAGGCTCAAAACATACAGATACGATTGAAATACATAACAACGTCAGAATCTACATCAAAATATTCAAAGCTTAAAGACGGCTATCAGAACAGAGTTGGTATCTATGATAAATGGTTTTCCAAATAGCATTTTTTTTTAAATAAGATCCCAGAACATCATTTAGAGATTTGTCCGAAGCGCACACATGTCTCAATTCCTCGGGCAACTTGTTATAGCTGGGTAAGCAAAGTATTCTATTGGATGAAGTCCGTATTTTGTAGAGTGTATTTTTGATATGTATAGTTTGTTGTGTTTCATTATAATTGTAAATGTTGTGATTATCGTTAAGTTCTCATGCAAAAATTCTTACTTATTATGATTTATTACATTTTAAATTTGCCGTTTTCATATTTAAAATAATGCTTACACAAGACATGCTTAATACCACTTAATACCTATATCTGGAATTTGCCGTTTTCATATTTAAAATAATGCTTACACGAGACATGGTTAATATCACTTACCTATATCTGGAATTTGCAGTTTTTGTATTGACAACAATAACTTTTTACGGTCACCTCCGAATGAATGGAAACCAAATGTTAGTTACTTTATAAGTAGGCAATAAAGCGGTTATCCCAAAGCGTTCGGTCCTTTAAAGTTGTGGCATTTAAACATTTCATTTTCGCCGCTTGTATGTTACTACTTGCACACCCGAGAGAAAAAGAGATGCCACGATCAAGTTCATCGGCGGGCATAGCAACACGTCAACACCTACTAAGCAGTAACGATAGTTAAGCAAGATTTGTATAAGTCACCTGGAGGATGCTTCTAGAATTAAATGTTGAAATTGCTGCAGTTATAATAATTATAAGAGTTAATTTCTATAGCGCAGTTTTGTGAAGGTTTACCTCATGTGCGCTTTACACTAACTAACTTAACCTGATATAATTGTAAAATAATATGTAGTATATCTGTTATTATAGTAGAAATTAAAACTTGAGGTGATTTTTCACAAAAACGGCGATATACAAATCATAAAATTATTATTATTATTATTATGACATAAACTACTCATGAGCAGCAGACTCACTTAAATGAAAAATTTAGTATAAATAATCAAACGTTAAGTACAAATATCAAAAGATCAAGAAAATCTAGGCAAAATAACATGACCTAATTTAATTATAAAATAACACATACGAGTATATTACATGCATTCATATTAAAACCACGATTTAAAATATTCACGACTAGCTGGCTCACTTACATGAATATTTTATCAATTATTCTATAAAAATTTAGAATCTAAGGGTGTAAATAATCAAATATAAACTAGGTACAAAAACCAACAGAGCAAGAGAATATTATATGACATTATGTACATGGTTTTCCACTGGATACTTAGAGCATTGAATAACAACGAGGAGAAAACCGCGACTAAATAACCCATGGAGGATCAAAAGAAAAAAAAATGGCCTGAAATTATATTCCTACGTGTTCGGTGAATAGATCCGATTAGCCAGAATGGTGATAATAATTAAGGACATCAGAACAGTAATAACGAAGGCTGGTACCATTTCAAGAAGAAATAATATTTTTAAAAATCATCTAATATTAGCAACTTAGCAACGAAGCTAGCGGTCCACAATGGAGTACTGATACCAACCCTGGTGTATGGCAGTGAGTTATAGAACTGGCAGAGGAAAAGTAAACTGAATGATGTAGCACTGTACTAATGCCGCCCGGTAAAATGTATATAACCATTTACTACATATTACATAGAGACATGTCATTGGTACCGATCCGTGTAATCATTTGCTTAAACCTTGTAATTTGTACACCACTCATTTTATACATGTACTGTTGGTTTCTAAAATAAAAAAAATAAACATGTGACGACAGGGTGAACTACAGAACATATCGTAGAAGAATGTCAACTCTACCAGTTTCCCGAGGCACATCCGAATACAGGACACAGCTGAATAACCTCAGCAACCCATTATGACCTCCACCAATTCTCCAAAGTTATTTAGATAGAAGATCACTTGATGTGAAATATGACACATTTTGATCTGAGAATTATTTTAAATGCCCTAGTTGACGTGTACCGGGCCGTGCTTGGGATTTTTTTTAAACTAAAGATATGAAGTTTTGAATTATTGCTTGTCGTTTGGGTTTCCTAATTAATTTGACAACGTAAGTAATGCTTTGTGATGACTATTACTATCTCTAAACAAAGAAACATTCTGTTAAAAAAATTTAAAGTTTTAAGAACGCTAGTGAAAAACACGGATGTGTCGAAACCGGTAGCGAAATAATAAATTCAGTTAAAAAAAGTACATACTGAATAAAACTTTTCAAACAAAATGCCTATAAATTTTTACATAGTTAATGCTCAAGAAATAAAAAAAAGAAACATTCATTTGAAAATTTGTTTCATTCCACACATTTATTTTTTCTTAACATATATAAATAATAAAGTTCTTAAGTAGGTATCTACTTGTGTTTTCCCTTTTTAAAATATTCTACCTAAACAAACCTTTTTTTTTAATATGTAATCTGTAGATAACCAGAGTGGTACATCTATGGACTAACCTCAATGCATCATGGCGGGTTCAATGTTTTTCATACGAATTTTTAAACGTTATAACAACAGTTTCATATATTAACAGTTTCATATGTATATATATGAAACTGTTGTTATAACATTAAACTACTTATCATTCAAACTACTCTCTAAACCTTCCCGGCACTAATAAGAACAAACTGTGCTATTTTCAGTAAGACCGGTCAAGTATTTTTCGAGAAACTCGAGAACAGACAGACAAACATTCATTTTTACATATAGAGATTTAAATTATTATTACCATAAGACCATAGACCATCCTAAGGCAGGATTTATCTAGCATCGAGTAGATATAAAATCAATTCCGTATAAGAAGGGCGATTGATTTCGTCAGGGATGAATGTGATCACTTGTTATTTACCCCGTGGCCAAATGGTGCAGGCGGAAGTGCGTAGCAAAAAACCTTCTCCACAACCCCCTACGTCATATCCTGTACGGCGCTGATTGTGAGCGTTCTCAGGGTTGGTGGATGCACCGTCTAGTAGACTTCTGCGACATAAACAACTAAATATTCATTTTTATAAACAATAATTATCAGCCTGAAACACTCATCCAAATTGAAAAAACCTTCCGAGAAAAGATAAATGTCGCCGACAGGACTCGAACCTGCACCCTTCTGATTGCCGGTCAGATGCTTTACCGTTGAGCTACGTCGGCTTATCGCAATCCCGGCAAGTTAATCAATATATACTAGTGTTTCATTCAATAATTACTGTTTTTTATTATATTTCATCTGTAAACAACCAACTTTAGTAGTATGAGAAAGGCTTGTAACGGCTAAATCCCTCAATAGATGGCGTGAGAAGTTACTAAAAAGCACTATGTGTAGCCAACTCAGTCATTTAGCCATTCGTACTTCAGTCATTTTATTACTGAACACGACTAATGTCTAGAGGCACTTAGTGCTTTTTTAATGTAAAAACACACCAGGTATGACTTGTTCGTTTTTGATGTATGACGTACAGCCACAAATATTTTTTGTGGCATTCAGGACTCTACTTAGGGTATTGGCGATGGCATAAGGACAATGTCTACAATTGTGCGAACATTTGTGTTTTTTGGCACTTAGTGCTTTATTTAAATCGAGTATTCTATATCACAAAAAAAGACCTTCATAGCAATCTATCTTTCAATTAGATTAATTTTAATTATTTCAAAATTACACTCGTGTATAGAGTTGTATAAATTAAACACAAAACAATACACAGGTGCTTAAAGTAATGAAGGTGATATGTCTTACTTTTATTGTACGATATAAAATAATTTTTTTAGGCTATTAAATCAGTCTTTCTTTTTTGTAAAGATGAAGAAAATCCTAAGATGAACAATTTATGTTCGCTGTAATACGTAGTTTTGTATACTATTTGCCATTATTTATGAGTAGTATACTTAGAAGAAGACTTTTTCAAAGTCAAAATTGTAACATTTGTTAGATACTGTTGTGTATTAATCGGTGATTATTTTTTTTTTATCTTAGCGACTATATAAATAAATTAGCATGTGAAAATACAAAATTTAGTTTATGTATAAAAATGTTTACAGAATAACAGTTTAAAATATAGAACGGTATTTGTAAACTGTTTGTTCGGTTTGTGTTTTTTTAGTCCCCCTCACTAGGGGGTCCTGTGCTGAGGCGGGCTATAGTTGTTTAATTTGATATCATCTAATTACGTGCGTCTTCTATGTCGTTGTAGTGCTGTTTTTAAAGCTATTTTATTGACCTATTTCAACCCATTTTCTACGTTTCTATACGTTTCATGAATACGTGATCTAGTGGGGGGGGGGGGGTTTAGTATTTTTGAACATTATAGATACACAACACGAAATGTATAATTAAATTCAATTTTACACATTTAAAACTTACAGCTCTATATGGGCGAACCATTATACGAGTATATATATTTTTTACAGTAACTGCACATAGGAGGCCTGAGAGAAATAATATCCCTCAAGGCCTATATCATTTTTGGGGATGCTGTGTGGAGGGACTTTTAGAGGATAGGAAGGAGTGAACTTGAGTCTTGGGTCTTGGTGTTGTTGTAGGATGGAGATAACACAAAGGCCAACAAATCATTCCACAGCCGAGCTGTTGAACGCAAGTACGAGTCGTTGAAGCGACACGTTTTCATGTGACAAAAGTTAACCATGAGCAAATGTTGGGCGCACGTTTGTCGTGTTTCCCGACTACGCACCGATGCCGAAGGAATCAATGACGCTAATTCCTCAGAGCATCTTCCATTAAAATACCGGCAGAACAAGGACAGCATTCCCACCTGACGTCTGTGCTCCAAAGATTGCAATCCATTTGTAAAGATAGACGAATCTATCAAACGGACCGCCCGTTTCTGAAATGAGTCAAGGGTTTTAAAGATATTTTGGGGCTCCCGACCAGAAATGGCTGCCTAATTTTACAGTGGGGCGCATTTGCGATTTGTACAGGGTCGGCAGTCATGTACCATTAAAGTATCTATTAAGTAATCTATTAAAGTGTTTGCAATGCTGAAACAAAATGCGAAATACTTTGCTTTGAACCATCGGAGTATTTCTATATATCATATTTAAGCTTCAAGCCTTTTCTGAGGCATTCAAAATTACACTTCTTCACGGGAACAAAAAACAATTAATATTGAAAGATGCAAAAATAATGATTGATGACTAAACTTGTTCAAGAGTCCACTGGGCTTAATTCGGCAGTAGAACTGAAGACTTCCATTGTCTGACCTGCATCGTTCCGAAACTCTTAGCATTCATAAAAACAGTCATCTAAAAGATGCCCCCTCACCGAATAGTACGAAAAAATAGATAAACTTTTTGAAAAAATTGAAAAATATTTGGGTTTTTTTGTGAGGTGGTTTCTGTACTCACATTTTGTTCTTATTTACTTTGGACCGCGTTAATTCTTCGGAGTTTCGAAAATAAATTAAACAAGTCCACCTATTATTCCTTTTGGTAGCGTGAATTCAGACGATGGCAAAAGGAGCAAAGGAGTTTATTTAATAAGGCGAAACGACATCAAAATAAAACTAGCCGGGAACGAGTTTGGTCCGAGTCAATTCTGTCGGCCGGGGTGTTTGATATTCAGTATATTATTATGAAAATATAAGGAAAACTGTATTATAGTAGCTACATCGTCTACTGCATGATGCATTTGACTCGACTCAAGGATCCTTTGTTCTTTGGAATTAGAAGTTACTAACTTATAAGGTTTACAAATAGAAACATTGACTAAATTAAAACATGAAATAAAACTTTTAATTTTTTTTTGTTTTTTTTTTTTTGATAGAAAGCAGTCACTTTGTGGTTAGACATATTTAATGATAATAAAACTTTTAATTATTAAAATAATAATAATAATGTTTTACTGTTTTTTTTTTGTAACAAAATAACAAATAATGATATCCTCACTGGGATTTCCCGCGCTGAGGATTTCATTTACAAAATATGAAATTACACTATATTAAATTGATGTGCTTGATGAAAAAAATAGAATACTTGTAAGGTGAGGTGTTTTAAGTGCAGTTGAGTGGTTTCGGTGTTAGTCTGTATTTGGTGTTAATATATTTTCTATTTCAGATCTCCCTATGTAACGTATCCAGTATTTAATTTGATTGTTAAATTTATTGTGGCTGTTAGATTTTTGAAGTATAGTGAGATTTTGTTGTAGAGTTTAGTACCATGGGAAAAGAAGTTGTTTTGTCCAAATGTTGTGTTTGTGGTTCCTTGTTGTATGTGTTTTAGACTCTGAGATCTAGTGTTTCTAATAATAATCGGATGATTTTTATAGCGCCGCTTTTGTGAGAAATCACCTCAGGGGCGCTGTGTGATTGCTGGTATTTCTTGTTTTTTGGTGGTTCAATTATTGCTAACTACTGTAATACACATTCTTAGATGTATCAATTTTGAATCTATCTTTGTCTATATGTATATGCAACTCAATGTTTATTCTTAGATTTACTTTCACCTGAAAAATAAAAATTCCTAAATAAAACATATCTATTCAACGTAACCTCTATACACCTATGCAATATCTTAAAACTTGACCATATACGATACATTTCTAGAGTGGTAGATAGTTTCACCTTGGTGAAAGAGCATCATTCAAAATCGAACCGTTGCTTGACATGTCGTGTTTGGTGATCAGACCCGAATAACAACGTAATTACCAACCTTCCTCTTCCCCATATCCTTCCCTTCCCAACTCATTTTAGCCTCGCAACATACCCCAATTGGGGATGCCTTAGTCCCACTGGCTCAGGATAATTGGGAGCAGTTGGTCTATTACGCGTATTCAAATAATAAATAGATAAAGGAGAAATATATCATTGCCATGTATTACACACTATATATATATATATATATATATATATATATATATATATTTTAAATTATCAGATACTTTCAACATAATTATCTCAAAACAACTTTCCACTGTAAGTACCTCATAGAATATAGAATGTTTAATTATCACAATTATTTTCAAATTAAATCGGTTTTACCGAGAATAAATCATTTTAAACACCGTCCTAATTGAAATTGGGTGGGAGTAAATAAAATCATACAAGTGAGTCGCAGCAATGTGGCCTAACTACGGTTTGAAAATGGCTTTGAACGCCGAAACAGCTGTAACGATAATTAAAAACTAAAATACTCGCAGAACTTATTAATAACATTATTATGTTTGATTTACCTGAAAATTTATTTAAAAATAATTAAATGGAGTTCTATCAATAAAACACAATAACAATAATAATAATAATATAATAGTAATATTTTTTTATTCCGTTATGTGGGGAGGTTAGTGCAGTCCCACACATTCCATATAAAATATACATGCAATAGTTATAAAAATATACAAAATATGTACAAGAAATTAAAAAAAAAAAAAGTTTAATAATTATAAGACAGTAGTATAAGGTGATACATCACACATTAAACAAAAGTTAAAATAATCAAAAATAAATAAAATAAAAAAAGAATTTAACTAGATAAGTATATGAAAATAAATCCTTTAAGGTGCTGCGGCATTTACATTGTGAGGGGCCAATATATTTGTCCAGTATGCGTCGGGCCATGTCAGAAGTCGGAATAACAGAAGAGAATGTATGAGACGTTGTATGAAAGTGAATGAAGTGAAGTGAAAGAAGTGTATGCCAAGATCGAGTTGTCTGGCGGTCCGTCCTCTCTGCCTACCCCTTCGGGGAAACGGCGTGATGGTTAGTTAGTTAGTTAGTTCAGTATGCGTCGATGCTGGAGGCTGGACTGAGGCGGGCTTCTATGATGAGGATATTCCTGGAGCTGTTTATTCTTTCCCTCATTCCAGCCACCCTGGATCTTATAAGGGCTGCAAAACCGGAAACTCACCCCTCCGTGAACATACTGGAAGCACTGAAGTATCTGGGGAGGCCAAACATTATGCGGAAGGCGTTATTATACTGTACACGAAATCTTTCCATACTACTCTTTTTGTAGTTTGCCCAGAGTTCGCAGAAGGCAAGGAATAGAGTCCTTTTCACAGCGGTACTACAAAGGCGAAATCTTCTACTGAGCATATTCGATTTTACGCTGAGAGCGCGTCTTTGCCTATCAATGTCTTCATCATCCATCAGAGTACTGGTGATTATGTGTCCTAGGTATTTGGTTTCTTCAGTCACCTTCAGGATCAAACCGTTCAGGGTAGCTGCAGGAATACTAGTCGGACCTTGTCTATATCTTATGACCAACAGAGCTAATCATCTCAATCTCTTTTTTCCCAATTTTATCAAGTCCAAAATATGTTCCAAAAACGGGAATGCAATAATTTGGTATTATCAAACTAAGTAAACTGTTAAAAACACGTGGAGAAATTAAAATTAATATTTCTGTTTCTGATAATCGCACTAAAAATGTGCAATTTTAGAATATTCATCAATAATTGTTAATTTTATAAACGATGTAAGACCGAACATTACAAAACGGTTCGAACTGGCTACGTCATTATAATTTGCATAAAGCTACTGGCTGGTGAGACTGCTGTCACCGACGTTGATCGGCGTGACGTCAACAACGCCATGCTCTCGAACAAAAACGATCATATCGTTTTGGTGGCATATCAAAAATGGAACATTTTAAATCGTTATAGACAATTTATTCGTGTACATAAAAATTAAATCACAATACGATCGTTAACGTAAGTTTTTAGAAAATGAAGAAAAAAATAATGAAATTCCCTACTGGAACAAAAACCAATTTTATACTTTAATTATAACAGAATGTAAAAGAACATTATCATTCATACATTACATGGTTAGTACGAGTAGTATGTGGAGAATAGGTTCAACCTCCAGTAAAGTACATTAAAATATTAAAAAAGCTTTTGATTTTCTTTGAAGATGCTTTAGGAAAGTTGTTCGCAAGTGTAACATATTTTAAGACAAAAATTCTGTGAACTTTAAACGAATTCTTAATTCATTCTTCTTATACCCGCACAAAAGATTCCCATGAAGTTATTTGGACTGGAAAAAGTAATTAAATCACAAACATTTTCTTGCTTCAATAGGGGTATGTTGCTTATTTTGGTATATTATCAAAACATATTAAATTTCGTTGTGAATGTTTTGAGTGGCGCCCACCAGCCCACGTCATTCTATAAAAAAACTCATAATAGTAATTATGACGGAGTTTAGCCATCCAATATTTTTTCGGGGATTAAATAATAACTGAATTTCATAAAATTAAAAAAATTAATAAGGATTACTTTGTTTGAACCACTGTTTTAATATGTAAATATCACATCCCGCTTGACAACAACGAGCCTCAACCCTTACATATAGAAAGAAAGGGTCTTAGATTACATTTACTTGAACAATTATAAATTAATAAACGAACGAATGATTCTAAACTAACCGACTAACCATCGCGCCGTTTCCCCGCAGTGGTAAGCAAAAAGGACGGACCGCCAAACAACTTGATATTGGCATACACTTCTTGCTTCATTCACATTCATACATCGTCTCATACACTCTCTTCTAATATTCCGACTTCTGACAAAGAATAAGGAAATAGATCAAATTACAAACGTCAACAAAAATGAAATATAAGTGTTGAAAGTAGGTAGGTAATTATTTTGAAATTGAAAAAAAAATGAAAAAAAAATTAAGTCAATTAAATATTGCTCAAAGCAAATATTAAAAAAAAAAACAAAGTTATTTGCTAAATTTATTTTAATATCAATAACTATATTTATAATGTTTTTAATACAAATTTTAATCATAATAACTATTATTATTTTATCTTTTATGATTTGCTATTTTCTTGATTTTTTTTAATATTAATAATAATGATAATTTCTTCTTTAATTTTTAATATTAATGTTTATTGAACATTTTCAAAATATTTTTTCGTTATTTTTTAAATTTATTTTTACATATTTAATTAATTACTTACCTATTTTTATCGCTTATTTTTAATTTTTGTTTGTTTGTAATTTGTTGTTTGCTTATTATTTGTCTATACTTCATTATTTTTAGTGCGTATATTGTATATCCCGATGAGGGGAGCTTTGCTTCTGAAACTTGTAGATATTTTCACATTAAAATAGTTGTTCAAACACAGTAATTATTATCAATTTATTAAAAAACTTTTGAAATTTAATTTTACTTAAAAAAAAGCATTGAAATTGATTGATATTTGTCCAAGTTATTGCATTTTTTTATGCCATACTTTTTATTTAAAAAAAAAAGAATATCTGTAGCAGTTTATATACATACTTGCAAAATAAGCATAGCACTAACACGGTTATATATTTAGGCTTAATTAGTGTGAACGAGTATTCTGCCTTTACCTACCGAGTTTCTCATGCTTATATCCTCGCTCATGCAGATGATAGATTATGATAGTTCCACAGATCAGGTTCCAGGCTCCATTGTCATAGCATTTTAATAGACTCAAGATTGATAAGATTGTCTTTACATAAGAGATAGCAGTCGTTGATAATATCTATACAGTTAAGCAGGTTAAGAATTTATCGGCGCCATCCCAGAAGTGGCCATAAAATTAAAATATCAGAAAATGTCTTGAGATATGTATAGTTGTTGCAATAGGTCACTACTGA
This sequence comes from Halesus radiatus, assembly GCA_022606495.2. NCBI lineage: Eukaryota > Metazoa > Arthropoda > Insecta > Trichoptera > Limnephilidae > Halesus > Halesus radiatus. Next base: position 33,651 of record JAHDVE020009540.1, on the reverse strand, counting down.
AGAATATGCTAGTCTTTTATAGATCGCCTGTAATTAGAAGTCAGGTTTACTCAGGCTCCAGTGGATAGTGGGTAACCGAGCCAGTCTAAAATGCTAAATTAAAACATCTGAATATAGATAGAAATATTATAATATAAGAAAATATATCAGTTTTACCAGGAGTGTTAGTTGAAGTTTGCCGGTTTTTTCAATAAAGAAAACGCTTAATTCTCAAGGGAATCTCAATTTTTTTTTATTCAAAGTATTGACCATCGGATTCTATACATTTTGCCTATCGAGACAAATCATGGATACCATTCCAAAAAAAAAAATTCTCTTTCGAGGCAATCCATTCGACGAGCCATTTTTCGACTTTTTCAAAATTGGTGAAGTATTATTTATTTTATTATTTTACGCCATCTATTTGAGGGATTTAGCCGTTACAAGCCTTTCTCATACTAATAAAGTTGGTTGTTTACAGGTGAAAATATAATAAAAACAGTAATTATTGAATGAAACACTAGTATATATTGATTAACTTGACGGGTTTGCGATAAGCCGACGTAGCTCAACGGTAGAGCATCTGACCGGACATCAGAAGGGTGCAGGTTCGAGTCCTGTCGGCGACATTTATCTTTGCTCGGAAAGGTTTTTTTCAATTTGGATGAGTGTTTCAGGCTTAATAATTATTGTTTATAAAAATAATTGTTACCCTTTGCGCTATGCACAAAAATCTTGTCTTAAGTTTTTAAGAACTTTAGTTTATCAATTAATAAATATTTGACAAGTCAAAGCAATTTTCACCAATAAAATGTAGAAATAATTTGTCTCGACGCCATCTATTTGAGGGATTTAGTCGTTACAAGCCTTTCTCATACTAATAAAATTGGTTGTTTACAGGTGAAAATACAATAAAAACAGTAATTATTGAATGAAACACTAGTATATATTGATTAACTTGGCGGGTTTGCGATAAGCCGACGTAGCTCAACGGTAGAGCATCTGACCGGCATCAGAAGGGTGCAGGTTCGAGTCCCGTCGGCGACATTTATCTTTGCTCGGAAAGGTTTTTTTCAATTTGGATGAGTGTTTCAGGCTAATAATTATTGTTTATAAAAATAATTGTTATAATAAATATTTTTTATCTTTCTTTTTTTTATAACAAGATAAAAATTTTATGATATCTTCACTGGGATTTCCCGTGCTGGGGATTTCATTTAAATTATATTAAAATAACTGATTTGAATTTGGTGAAATTGTTGAGAGAATTGTGATATGAGGTATTCTTAGTTCTAGTGAGTGGATTGCGTGTCAGTCTTTATTTGGAGTTAATATGGTTTATTTCAGGCGACCGAGTCTGTATCTTTTGCGTTAAATCGGCAAAAATAAATAACACATTTTGGCAGTTTTCATAAACGCATCGTCGCCTTTTTCGTTTGCGTTACGGATCTCTTTACGTAATCGCAAATTTAATTTCTTAGCACTATACGGACTGTCAAACTGTCAAAATGTGTTGTTTATGACCGATTTAACTTGCGTTAGTTAACGCAAAAGATACAGACTTGGCCTCCTGACCATATGACGCGATTAATTTGTGGCAACCATCGTCGATCATTAATCATATAATAAAATTGAGAATTTTATGAAAACCCCAAAACAATCTTACAAGTGAAGAAAGTGAACGGACTATCATAATCCGCAATGGAGTATCTCTCATGCTACTTTGTATTAGTTAGGATCTTTCTTTCATCCATTTCTTACAGACAAAAATAATAATAATGTTTTATTATATTCTTTTTTTTGTAACAAAATAACAAATAATGAAATTCTCACTGGGATTTTCCGTGGTTTGACTTGCCGTGGATTGGTGTGCATGATGAAAAAAATCTAATATGTGTTTTAAGTGCAGTTGAGTGGTTTCGGTGTTAGTCTGTATTTTGGTGTATTTTTGATTTCAGATCTCCCTATGTAACATATCTAGCTTTTCTATTTGAGAGTTTAATTTATTAATGTTTTTGTGATTGAAAGATAGTGGGATTTTGTTGTAGAGTTTAGCATCATAATATAAGAAGCTTTTTTGTAGAAATGTTGTACTTGTCATTTTCATCGATATCATATCTCAAATTCAAGATTTGTGAATTCGATTTTTAATCTCATATTATTGCAGCTATTTTTAAATAAAAATTATTAATAATTAAAAATTGAATTCTTTAGACTTTTATAAAAAGTCAATAGATGTCTCATATAAATAAAAAGTCGGATGTAAATCAGAGACAATGTTTAAGTTTGCAATTGAGTTCGGGTAGAACTTTGTAAACATCATAAAAATAGCTGCCAATAATATGAGATTAAAATGGAAGATAATATTCACAAATCTTGAATTTGAGATATGATATCGATGAAGATGACACAAATTGAACTTGTCTCATTAGCTAAGTCGTTTGAGCGTTGCCCCGGATAGGCAGAGGACCTGGGTTCGAGTCCCAGATGCGACTGAAATATTTTTAGTTTCTGTCCTTTTGTCCGGTTTCATATTTCATTTAGGTTATGTTAATATTTTCTTCTTCAATGATTAAATATTACGATGAGGTTCTTAAATCTCAATAAAAATAATTAATAATTACAAATCTAATTACTAAATTCGGAATATTATCATTAGCACCTCCCTATCAGATAATACCATATTCTAATAGTGATTGGTAGAGAGCCACATATTTATCTTTAGTACTGAGGATAGTCCTGATTGTTTTTAAAAATATTACCTACATATTTCCTTTCTTTTATTTTCAGTTCTTATTTGACCCTTAACGCACAAAACCATCCGAAATGAAGTCATTTTAAACTGTTACTTGAAATAACACATAATAAAGCTTATTTTTTTTTCTCTATATTCGAGTACCACACAAGAGTTCCAGCTGCTCCCAACCGTCTGGAGCCAATTAGACTATGACATGGCCAATTTTGGCATGTTATGAGGCTGAAGGTAGTGTGGAGAGGAAGGAGATGGGCGAGAGGAAGGTGGGGAAGTACCGCGCTCTTTTTATTATTTACTTTCGATACATATTTTTTTTCATTTAGTTATTAATATTTTACAAAGCTAATAACACAATATATGATTTTTCTTAATCCTACTCACTAGGGGTTCCTGTGCTGGGGCGAACTAGATTTTATTTAAAAACTGATTGTTTATTAGCTCCTACGAAGTTCTTTTCAAGATGCTGAATAACTCCTCTTTGATTTCTTTGAGCCAGGTTTTGATTTGACTTTTGAAATCATTTGCCTTTCTGGTTCTGTTATTGCCGGTGAATGTGAATTACATAGCTTAGTGGATAGATATTTATAATTCCTTTGTCTAAAAGCAGTTTTAAATTTAGCAATATTCATAATCTCATTTTGGTTCGCTCTTGTATGGTGAAAATTAAGTTTCTTCGTTTTTTTTTAACTTTTGAAATGTTTGATTAAAACATTCTTAGATTTGGATTTTCATTTAGATCTAGTCACCAAACATGGCTAAAGCCATTTCAAGTATGAACTGAATTAAATTATAATTTCTTCAAATGCTTGGTAACTTTGTGGCATCATTATTAATTATATAAATTGAAAATACACTTTGTATATACCACTTTACTTAAAAAATATAAATATTTCTACATGTTTCGATAGCAATTCTATCATCTTCAGGAATAAATGAATACTAAAAAATAATTTCAAGTATAGAAAAATGATAAAAAATTTAAAACAATAATTTAAGAATATACAAAATTTGAGCCTAAACAAAAATGAATTAAAGTAGGTAAGTAACAGATAAAAAATGTTAATGACAAAATAATTATAAAACATTGAATAATACATTTAAATTAGAAATATAAATAAAAATTATCATTATTAATATTAATATGAAAATAAATTTAAGAGATAGCTATTTTTTAAAAATATTTGATTATTTATTAAATTTAATTCGCTATTAACACTTTTTCTTATTTCTAATATTTCAAATTTATCTAATTGTAAACCAGTTGTATTTGTATGTAAAACTTTTAAACCTTTTATATCAAACGAATGATTGGTTTCTAAAATATGATTTGCAAATTCAGAATAGTTGTTATTATTTAATCATCTTAGGTGTTCCTTAACCCTAATACTGAAATTTCTACAAGTCTTTCCGATGTAAAAATAGTTGCAATCATTACAAATCAATTTATATACTCCCGATTTATTCAAAATATTATCTTTATCTTTGTTATTTAAAATGTATTTTTTTAATTTATTATTGGTATAAAAAGCTGGTTGGATAGTATTTGGCAAGTTTTTAATTATTAAATTTGCGGTATTGTTATTTAAAAATAATATTTTTCTCCATTGTTTATTAACATCAGTTATTTGTGGATATACATAAGATTTAATAATTTTTTCTTAAGCTTTTTGTTTAACATATTGTTTATTAATTTAGTACTATAACCATTATTTATTGCAATCTGTTTAATTATATTTAATTCTTTGTTAAAATTATTATTTGATAATGATATATTAACTAATCTACCAAGCATAGAATGAAAAGCTGATAATTTTTGAGAAAATGGATGATTAGAAGTATTATGTATAACAATATCTGTATAAGTATCTTTACGATATATATTAAATTCAAATTTATTATTAACAATAGAAATATTTAAGTCTAAGAAGTTTATGTTAAAATTTTGTCCTATTTCTATGGTGAATTTAATTTTTTTATGGATTTTATTTAGAAAATTTAGGAAAATATTTAATAATTTTTTAGTATTCATTTATTCCTGAAGATGATAGCATTGCTATCGAAACATGTAGAAATATTTATATATTTTAAGCAAAGTGGTATATACAAAGTGTATTTTCAATTTATATAATGAATTAAATTAAATTACTGAATGCTGGTCTTTCACCTGGGCGATACTGGAAATGTCCACCAATTTGGAAAGTACGGCAAATACAAAAAAAAATCTCTTAACAATCTGTTAAGGATTTTTTTACTATGTCTCTCCGGAATTTCGCAGTTAAGCATAATGTTTTTATACCTAAGGAAAAAGATAAGGAATTTTCCTTAAAAAAAATGGGAATAAGCCTCCTGATTACTCATTAAAATGCCTTTTGTTATGGGATGGTTGGAAGCAGTTGGCACTCTTTTGCGGTACTTAGATAAAAAGGGGGCAAACGACATTACAGTTAACACTTACACCCATAAATCGAATATTGCACAGGATTCAAATTGAATGTAACCTAACATGCAAACTATTGAATATTATTCTGCCATCCCAATATCACATTAAAACAGGCCAAACAAAATGAAAAAGGAAAGAGGCATTATACCAAGTGCAGAGAGAATAAATGTATCCACCACCCCAGTGACACATACCCTTAATTCGAATATTGCACAGGATTCAAATTGAATGTAACCTAACATGCAAACTATTGACTATTATTCTGCCATCCCAATATCACATTAAAACAGGCCAAACAAAAGGAAAAAGGAAAGAGGCATTATACCAAGTGCAGAGAGAATAAATGTATCCACCACCCCAGTGACACATACCCTTAATTCGAATATTGCACAGGATTCAAATTGAATGTAACCTAACATGCAAACTATTGACTATTATTCTGCCATCCCAATATCACATTAAAACAGGCCAAACAAAAGGAAAAAGGAAAGAGGCATTATACCAAGTGCAGAGAGAATAAATGTATCCACCACCCCAGTGACACATACCCTTAATTCGAATATTACACAGGGTTCATCTTAAACTTAACAAATGTGCATACAAAGGCACGACCTGCGAGTCAAGTCGCTTTGATCAGCATAGATTGTTTCTGAACTCACGAGAACAATAACACCGTGCCTTGACCCTTGCTGCGGAACTATTATTGGTCAATGTCAACGCAACAGCCGCAGTTCAATGGTCGGCGGTCCGCGGTCCGTGGCACTTTCAACATTCTGCCCCCCGGCCCCGGCCCGGCACCCGGCACCACGTATCCTAAATGTTCTCGCATTCAAGGTCAATCGATTTCAATCCGTTCATTGATAAAACCAAACGAATTTCAAATATTGTTAAGAGTTATTAATACGTTAAAATAAACATTTTTACAATGTCTGCAAATCGCGAAACCAAAACAATGGAGTCACATTTTCATCTCTGTAGGAGGCGACAAGTGGAAGAAGTGTGTTGTCAAGCATAAGAATATTGATTCGAATATTAAGAGTATGTGTGAGATAGGATGTAAGAATATGAAACAAGCAAGAACTGTGTACCAAGTCAGAGTTGTGTGGCGGATTCTCTCTGTCTACCCCTGGGGATAAAAGGCACGGTGGTTAGTTCATCAGCTAAATTTTATTACCACACTAGCTGATGTGTACCCGGCCTTGTTCGGGATTATAAATTTTTTTGGAATAAAGATATGAAGTTGTAAGTTCTTGCTTTTCTTTTGGGTGCCATAACTGATGTGACAGTGAAAGTAATGCTTTGTGACGACTATTGCTATCTCAGAACGAAGGAACAATAATTTAAAAAATTTATTTCATTCCAAACATGTATTTTTTCCTAAATATATGCAAATAATAAAGTTCTTAAGTAGGCACCTACTTGTGTTTTCCATTTTGAAAATATTCTACCTAAATAAACCTTCTTTTGAATATATAATCTATTGTTAACCATAGTGGTAAATCTACGGGCTAACCTCAATACATCATTGCGGGGTCAATGTTTTTCATACTAATTTTAAAACGTTACAGCAACAGTTTTACATATTGGATTTCATTAAAACTACTCTCTAAACCTTCCCGCCACTAATAGGAACAAACCGTGATATTTTCAGCGAAACCAGTCTAGTAATTTTCTAGAACAACGAGGACACACAGATACACGTTCATTTTTATATATAGAGATCATCTACGAGTATAATAGCGACGTCACCGTTCTAGTGTAATGTCATCCGAGTAATTATACCATCCGAAAAAACATTAATTCAATTTTTTTTAAATATGTTGATAGCTTCTAAATGATATTTAAGGTTAAACGAAAGGTAATACGCGCCCACAGATGGCGTTAATTTATAAATTTTATAAGAAAAACAAAACACTTTTATATATTGAAATGAATTGTTTGTTGGCGGGTATACTCATGGAATATGAAATGGAATAAATTGTTATTTTAGATTCAAAGGTCAAGGCTTTCAAGAAACTTATTTAAAATGCAATATATTATTGTAACACTATGAAATGTTGTATTTTTATAAGTTTGTTGAAGGACTTCAGCAATTTCATCATTAAACTTACAATAACAATTGTTCCATTTCACAGTCCGTATGTACACCCGCCAACAAATAATTCATCTCAATATTTAAAAGCATCCGTGAGCGCGTATGACGTATCGTTTAACTTGAAGTGCCTTAATCCAAATGACACATTTTGATTGGAGTAATTTGTATTTCTTTTATAAAGATAAATAATTTACTCAATAAAAAAAAAAACACGCGGTTTTTGTTCGAAAACATTTTAATATAATTCTTACAGACTATATTTATGAATATTTAGTGTGACTTAGAAAAACATACAATTAACATTGGTATTCACTTTGTGGAGAATTATTTAAAATTATTTTGTATTCAACTATTTCAATTCAATTTTACATGCAAATGCAACCGGTTTACAATTAGACAAATTTGAAATTTTAGAAATCAGAAAAAGCGTTAATATTGAATTTAATTTATTTAACATCAAATATTAAAAACAAGGTATATCATAAATTTATCTTCATTGTATTATTAATAATAAAAATAGAGATTTATTTAATTTCTCATATAAATTTGATATTCAATGTTTAATAATAATTTTTATTAATATTTTTTTAATTAATTTCTTACATAACTTAATCAATTTGTGTTTATGTTTATAATTTGTCTATACTTGACATTATTATTTTTTAGTATTATATATACTCCTGATTACGAAATCATCGCTATATATGTGTATACTAATATAGTGGTGAATACAAATTGATTTGATTAATTTAGACATGCATTTGTTTATTTATTGCTTATTAAGTTCTAATTTATTCGAAGGGATGTTGAAAAAGTGTTATTTTACTCTCCTTTACTCATTTTAGAGCCTTAAATTTCATTAATAAAATGTCGAATAACAAGTATGTAATGTTTATAATATTAAAAATTCAATGCAAAATTTGATTATCAAAACGTCAATCTGAACACTTACGAAGTTAAGTTTTTAGATTGGCCGATTGGATCGAGTCAATTAGATTGTATGTAGCCAGTACCCAGTACAGAGGCACTGAGTGTTCCCTTCTTACTTGGCTGTAATTCTGATTGATATGTCGGTACACTGCTCCGTCTCAATAATTAACTGAATGCGGACGAGTTCAAGGATCAAACATGTTTGCAGTGATTCGAAGATGAATGTTCCCCACAAGAAGTATCTACAGTCAGATGGCATCTCATAAAATTAACCAACCTTAGACATTAAATATTCCGAATTAACTTTGTCCAATTTCAAATTTTTCGTTCAATTATTTAATATAATTTATGAATTTGGTAAACACTTCCTTAAAAAATGAGTAAGTCATGCGCCAGTTTGATCGTAGGAGATTATAGTATGTCGTGAAATTAGAGTTGATCCAAATAACACGAACTTACGACCGTTCTTCCCAGCCCTACTGGGCAACTGTTGAGCCTCAACACTGTTCAAATGCACAAATTCGCTCTTTTACGATCAATTCGGGATATCGATTTTTGTCGATTAAGTTCCCCTCAGCAGAAGACTACTTATAAAAAGTGTCAACAGGGCGAATAAACGTCACCGAAATGTCAAATGTCAATATTAGTTTACTATCCATTTTACGCGATTCAAATATTGAATGGCAAAGATTTATTTCCGTTTTCGAATTTCAAATTTTTTATAAGTTTTTAATAAAACTGAAGAGAACTCAATTTATTCCATTAGTTATATACTACGTGTTGTCTTGTTTTTTCACTCATCGAGAAACGTCAAACGTCAAATGTCAAATGTAAGAAACGAACAATGTGCTTTGTGGCATTATCAAAAGTCAAACACTTTATTTTTAACATGCACGTTCGTGAAGTATAAAATGTTGGTTTAAGTTTTTAAAACAAATGATATATGTTCATAATAAATACAAATTTAACTCATCTATGTTAATTTTACCTTAAAAGTTTTTTTACTTTAATTGCACAATATTGTCTTAAATTATATTGGGCCAGCAGCTTCATAGACAATTTAGGATAAAAATGCTTGGAAACGGGCAAAAAGAGCGAATACTTAACCAAGCACTTGTTGATCATTCGAAAAGTTGGGAAGAACGGCCGTTAGGTTTGTGTAATTTTTGCATATACGAGAATACAGAATGTTAAGAGACGAACCCGACAAAAAATTTTTGGTCATTGAAGACGTTTTTGGCTTTTTATTTTTCAAACACATATAAATAAACAACAAAAAAAATCGCATGTCGTCACTGGTCGTTCAGCCGAGTAATCCCACTCAACCCCCCGCCCAGTTTCTAACTGTCCTACTAGTTTTTAATATTTTGAGGTAAAAAAAAGGAAACATTTTATTTATATTTTTTATCAGCATCTACATTAAGCATTTGAAAATACAAAAAACGGTTTAATCATAAACATATTTACGGAATAACAGTTTAAAATACAAAAAGATATACCAATTATTATATTTTGTAAACTGTTTGAAATTGTTGTCTTTTTTCTTAGTCCTTCTCATTGGGGGGTTCTGTGCCGAGTCGGACTATAGTTATTTAATTAATCATCTAATTAGGTACGTCTTCTATGTAGTTTTAAGAGCTGTTTTTAAATTATTTTATTGATCACTTTCAACCAGGCTTTAATTCTTGACTTGTACTCATTACACTTTTCTATTTGTTTTATATCTGGGGGAAGAATGTTGTGGAGTTTTGTTGCAAAATGTATGTTGTTTCTTTATCCAAAAGTTGTTTTATAACATGAAATGTTTTTAATGACATTTTGATTGGATCTAGTGTCATGATTACGTTGTCTAGTGGGGGGTTTCGTATTTATTACTAGTTTCAAAAGTATATTGGTGTATATCATAGTGGGAGATACTTTCAGTATCGCCCTGGTGAAAGACCACCATTCAGAATTGAAACGTTGCTTGAAATGGCTTTTAGCCATGTTTGGTGACCAGATCTGAATAGCCAGGTATTTCCCCACCTTCCTCTCTCCCTTCTCCTTCCCCTCCCCAATACCTTCAGCCTCACAACATACCCCAATTGGGGATGCCATAGTCTCACTGGCTCCAGACGGTTGGGAGCAGTTGGGGCTCTTGTCGGGTATTCATATAAAAAAAATATATATATTTGCAGGATATTTGGCACGTCAGAACTTTGAAACGTCATACTTGGAGCAGGTCGGTGAGTTTTTGTATTTGAGAAGTATGTATACGAGAGATGGAAGCAACTGATATATTGAAAGAAGGGTGAATGCAGGCAACTCCATTAACAGAGGACTGAACGCGGTTGGCGCTAACAAAAATCTATCCAAAGAAGCGAAGCTAGCAGTCCACGATAAATGCTGATACCGACCCCGATGTATGACAGTGAGGCACGAAACTAGCAGATGAAAGGTGAAAGTAGACTGAATGCACTAGAAATGAGATTTCTGAAGCGAATGTATGATAAAATCATATATGATCGCGAGAAAAATGTTAAGATTCGTAAAGAATACAAGGCAAGAATGTAAGGGTAATAAGCAAAATTGAGAAAGTGACGCTTAGTTGGTTTGGGCATGTAGAGCGAATGAACGAAAAAAGGAGTGTAAGGAGAATATATAACGCGAATGTGAATACAAGAAGAAGCCGGGGACGGCCGAGGAAGAAATGGCACCATCAAGTGAATCAAATACTGTCGGGCCATGTCAAAAGTCGGAATAATAGAAGAGAATGTATGACACGATGTATGAATGTGAATGAAGCAAGAAGTGTATGCAAAAATAGAGTTGTCTGGCGGTCTGTCCTCTATGTCTACCTCTCCGGGGAAACAGAGTGATGGTTAAGTTAGTTGCTTAGTCAAAATTTTGAAAATTTCTGTCGAAAGCATTTTTATGGGCAGGTTAAATATGATCTTTAAGATTCCTCTTCGAATTGTATTCAGATTGTTTATGTTCTTAGATACAGCGATTTTTACATTGTGTTCGTTTTATTATATTAGAAACTTATTTTTTTCAGTGATATTATAAATTTCTTTTCTGTATTGGAATAACAAGTTCTAAAAATGCTGTACACAATCATCGCATATGTATGAGTAGTGTGTTCGAGTCAATTCTGGCTCCCTACCTACCTGTTTTTTTACTAAATGTATTCTTCTAAATGTTGCGCTCATATTGGAGGTTTATTTTTATATTTATATGAATACCGCACAAGAGTCCCAACTGCTCCCAACCGTCTGGAGCCAGTGAGACTATGGCATTCCCAATTGGGGAATGTTGTGAGGCTGAAGGTATTGTGAAGGGAAGGAGAAGGGGAGGAGGGAAGTGGGGAAATACCTGGCTATTCAGATCTAGTCACCAAACACGGCTAAAAGCCATTTCAAGCAACGTTTCAATTCTGAATGGTGGTCTTTCACCAGGGCGATACTGAGAGTATCTTCCACTCTGGAACATGCGCAAATGTACTATATATTATTTTTATTTAATTAATTGTGAAACAACACAAATAAATTAAATAAAATTTTACTTGCGCACGCCGGGGTTTGAAACCGGGACCTTCGGATTCGTAGTCGAGAGCCTTACCCCTCGACCATGGAGGCCGTGTTTGGATGGCATCACTGACATCTGAACCCTTGAGAAGACTACACTACTCCAAAACTACTCATGAAGATTGAGGTTCGTCATATGCCCTCACTTTTATTGCCACGTGTGTTATTTCCCTGCAATATAAACTGAAGTGTTTTATGTACATATTCCTATCGTGATTGTTTAAGTGCACGGGTAATGTACATAATGTACGTTTACACGTATTGGAAGGAAGTGTAAACATTTTCCGACCGTTCCTAACAAAACGTCACCTTCAGTTTTATTTATGTTCGCTCATTTTATAGTTAGATAATATTATTAGTAGAGTTTCATTGAACTAGTTTTATAGCCTGTAACAATAAACTCTTCATTGAAGATTTTACCCGGGGAAGTGGTCGATTCTCTCATTTTTGGCTTAGTGAAAGTCGAAGCGATGTAATGCTTTGAAATGCCTTATTTAGTGATGAGATCTGAACAGCCTTACTTGCTTACCAACATTCCTCCTTGCCATTTCCTCCCCACTCCCTTCAGTCTCCCTTCGGCACAAACCAGTGACCTTCTGCCGGGTTCGGTACATTCTACTATGTTGTCAATCTGCTGTCACTCTGCTGTCATTCTGTTGTCATTATGTTATCTCTCTGTTGTCACACTGTTTTCCCTCGGTTGTCACTGTTGTCACTCTGTCATCATGCAGTTTTCACGTGCTGTTACTAAGATTTCACTACTGTCGTCACTATGTTGTCACTCTGTTATCGCTCTGTTGTTACTCTTTTGTTACCCTGTTGTCACTCTGTTGTCACTCTGTTATCACAATGCATTGTCATACTATTGTCACTCGGTTATCGCACTGTTCTCGCACTGTTGTCACACTTATAACTTTGTTGTCACTCCCTTCAGTTCACAGCATATAACAATTGGGAGTATCATAGGTCCACTAGTTTCCATCAATTGTTCACATAAACAATTTAAAATAATGCATACGTGTTACGTCCCATTTCTTAAAACGATGAATAATTATCTCTATAGTACAAAATTATTTAGTATTTTAGAACCAGACTATCATATGCATGTTTCCATAAATCATCGCTTGGCTACTACATACTTTAATTCTTCCCATGCTGCTGGATTCCCCTAATACTCACACCTATTTATTTAGGTTTTTTTTCTGTAACGATTTGTAGAAGAGATTTCCAGACCAAAAACTCAACTCGAAAAAGGCAGTAGTAGCAAAAGAACAGCTTTCACAAGCATCCAGTGGAAGGGAGATATGTGGATAGTGTGAGAAGCTGAGGAGTCAGGCTCATCGTGGGGTCAGGTTCCTTAACAGTGGGGCCTGAAGAAGGTGAATCATAGATTATACCTTATATACATTCAACGAACGCATCAACAGAACATGTATGCAGGCATTGCACATTATTTCAATGTCAAGCAGTTCCTTATTTTTTATAAAAAATAGGTGTTTTAAGAACAATAGCATTCGGTAACTACATAGTAACTGATTTCTATGTTTCTCGAGTAAATAAATGTTAGGGGGCACATTTATCGCATGTGATATTTTCTACATCACAACTCCGCTTGATGTATACGTATAACACATAGATTATATACATATATCCTATACATGTCCAAATAGATATTATTATGTACTTTTAATTCTTTGGACACTAGCACCAACCCCACCATAAGTGACGATAGATAGAACAATTTCTTCAAGGCATTTTTCAATCGCGTGGCAATCAATTTTAATACAGGTTTTAATAATTTTACTTAATATTTTTACAAGTTTTTAAACATAATATTTTTTTTATAAATGAATTAAAAGTTACTTTCTAATTACCACTTTATTATCAACATCTTTCTACTGCGATGCTTTCGTCACCAGGAATTCATTTAAATTGTATATTAATTTACGATTAGTGTCTGCAAAGTTGTTTCCGGTTGCCGCCTACAGAGATGACACGATGATAGACGACTTCCGATGAGAGAGCGCTGGAATAGGAATAGCACGATGGCTTACCATTATTGATGTAACCGCACGCCACTGTCGTTTAAATCAGCACGTTATTTTTGACATATAGAAAGAAATCATTTAAAATTTAGTTGTTTTCACAATTTATTAATAATAAATGCTGGGCATCCAAAAATATATTATTATTTGATAAAAGTAATCACTTATCGTATATTCAAACAAGTTGTAAAAAATTTCTATTATGAATTAAGTCAGTCTGGTGTGGCTCGGATTAGTCGAGCAAACTGGTTTGGGCCTCAATGTCATGGTCTTAATTTTTTCTTCAGCATTTCGGATGCAAACTAAAGCGGCCCAGGCTAGGGATGCCAAACGCAAGTAGAATTCGCCAATAATAAATGTTATTACATTACATTCGAGGTATGCTCCATTGTTAAGCATCTTGGCTCTGAACGACACGCAAAAAATAATTAAACCTGTTACGTTTTTTGCATGATAAAATTATTTGATATGAAATGTACTATTGATATTGAAATGCATTTATGTGAGTAGGTAATTTATCTCCAAAATAAAATTGAACGTGTTTGATATATTTCCTTGATAGCTGCGGGTATCTTTAAAATTATTTAAGTGTTACTATTATATTAAGTCTTTCCTCACTGTAACAAAACTGTACTACTGTTTTTTTTTTATTTCTCAATTTGTTTAATAATTGTTGATATTTTGAATTTTTTTAAATTTTATTTAAATCGATATTATATAATTGTACTCTAGTATATTTACAACAAAACTGTTACGCTGTTTTCATATTTAAAAAAATATATTTTTTGAAACTTGTGTACATTGATCACAACATGCATGCATTTTGAACTATATTTTTAGGCTAATGATTGTTTATTGTTCTGTAAAGATTTCAAAGAATCCTCAAAAGAGTAGTATAGAAAGACTTCGTGTACAGTACAATAACGCCATCCGCATAATGTTTGGCCTCCCCAGATGCTGCAGCGCTTCCAGTATGTTCACGGAGGGGCGAGTTTCCGGTTTTGCAGTCCTTATAAGATCCAGGATGGCTGGAATGAGAGAAAGAATAAACAGCTCCGGGAATATCCTCATCATGGAGGCCCGTCTCAGTCCAGCCTCCAGCATCGACGCATACTGGAGAAAAATATAGGCCGCAGCACCTTAAAGGCTATATTTTCGTACACTTATTATTATTTTTTTAAATTTTTGTTTTATATGTGATGTATCATCTTGTTTGGGACTGCACTAACCTCCCCAAATACCGGAAAAAATGCATTTATTATTATACCTATCAGCTGTCTAGTTTCTTCTAACCGAATTCCCCCTTTAATGAAACTCTTTTGTGAAATGTATTACATAACTAGAACTAATCTCTCTGTTTTTATAGAGACGTGACAACGCAACTCAAGTATATTATATATCACGCACCCCCCTTGCAGTTTCTTCACTGAATGCGGATTCCACATTATCCTGCTCAGCTTCCCCTTTGACTTAATAGATCCGTTTTTTTTTATCTTGGGCTCCTATGTATGTGTCAGTGCTATATTATATTGCACCCCAATTATTCCAGCTCACAACAATGAATGATTTTTTAAAGTGCAGATATTGTGACTAGACTATAATATGACGCGAAGATTGCAAAGCACGACAAAAAATGAACGATATACTCCGGACAGTTTGGACTAGTGCTGTAAGTATAAGGTATACACGCAAAATCATAATTTTTACACGAAAATTAAGAATAATTCATTACTTCTGTATAATCTAAATATATAATAGAGACATTCTGTGGTTTTTGATAAAAATATACTTGGTTCTGCAAAATTTAGATACCTACCTTGGTAGAATAGTTAAACAAAAAATAGCATGTTTCTCTGGTTTGTTCGGTTTTGTGGGCATTAATATTTTAATATCATGGGGACGCTTAGATGGTTTGGGCATGTAGAGCGAATGAACGAAGAGAGGAGTGTAAGGAGAATATATGACGCGAATTTGAATGGAAGGAGAAGCCGGGGACGCCAGAGAAAGACATGGCACGATCAAGTGAATCAAATACTCGAGTCGGGCCATGTCAGAAGTCGGAATAACAGAAGATAATGTTGCAAAATATCGAGTTGTTTTGTTTTGGTA
The DNA here is from genome assembly GCA_022606495.2 of Halesus radiatus. Lineage (NCBI taxonomy): Eukaryota > Metazoa > Arthropoda > Insecta > Trichoptera > Limnephilidae > Halesus > Halesus radiatus. The sequence continues at coordinate 17,732 of JAHDVE020009540.1, read as the reverse complement.
CATTTCACTAATGCTTACATCTATACCTTAATGCATTAGAATAACAATATTATTACTTTAAGCTTAATACCTATTTAATGCCAGGTCTATTTCATCAAAATATTCAATTCATAAATAATGTACATACTTTTTTTAACGGCTTCCATGGTCGAGGGGTAAGGCTCTCGACTACGAATCCGAATTCAAATCCCGGCGTGCGCAAGTAATTTTTATTTAATTAATATATGCTGTTTCAAAATTAATTCATTTAAAATAATATATAGTATATTTGCACACGTTCCAGAGTGGAAGATACTCTCAGTATCGCCCTGGCGAAAGACCATAATTCAGAATTGAAACGTTGCTTTAAATGGCTTTTATCCGTGTTTGGTGTCCAGATCTGAATAGTCAGGTATTTTCCCACCTTCCTCTTCCCCTTCTCCTTCCCCTCCTGAATACCTTCAGCCTCACAACATTCCCCCATTGGGGATGCCATTGTCTCACTGGCTCCAAGCGGTTGGGAATAGTTGGGACTCTTGTGCGGTATTCATATAAAACATACTGCATTAGTTAGGTTCCAGTTACATGAAGCTGAACGCATTTAGTTGAATTTCGACGTTGGCTGAAAGTTCCCAAAAATCCCATTCGATTCACATTCGGCTTTGACGAGTTGCATTCAGAGCACTGACAATAGCCTGCATGTATTACAATGTTTGTATTGGATGCACTTTTCGTAAAACCATTTCGTACAATTTTTCAGTAACCACCCAAAATTAAAAAAAAAATTATCATTCTCGCCAACCGAACACAAAAACCTTTTTCAACTATAGAGATATTTTTTGCAGCGAAAATCATTGCTTCTATTTCCCATTAATCGTGATTAGGAACGACAACTCGACCCCTTGGAATAACAAGGTTCCATCTGACACACCAATGTCATGCGACAATGGGCTCTAGAAAAATCTGCTTTAAAGGTCTTGTCGTATAAAAATGCCGTGTCAGATGGAACTTTGTTATTCTAAGGGGTCGAACTGATAAAGCCACGTTGCCTGCATATTAACAAGGGATATTAAAGAAAATGCATTGCTTGTAATATATAATTGTGGATTTGATGATAATTTTACCAAAAATAAATAAAATAAAAAAATGAAATACGAAACCACAAGATAATATATTTTTAACATGGGTTCATTCTAAAATTCAGCATTTTCATGATACATTAACTCAATACAAATATGATTAATTTAATTAAAAGTTTCAATTAAACATCTGTGTTATATATTACAAGCGATGTTTATACGTACACTGTATCTACTCGAACTATTAACCACTTTTTTAAATATAAAATAACAGGAAAATATTCGGAATTTAAGAAGGAAGTAACGAAATACGTAAAGCGTCATTTTTAAAGTCGTAATTTTTAAAGTTTGATTTATAATTCTTAATTGTATATTGTGACTTAAATTGTAAAAATGTTTGTCTAGAGATATAATGTTCATATTAGAATACATGTAACCAATGTACATGTGTTCTATTTTAAGTTAAATAAATGCCATCTTAACTAACTAACTAACCATCACTAAATTTAAAAAAAAGCATATCATACTTAATATTTTTTTTTTCAAACTTTTATACTTTATATTTTATACTTGTACATCTCAAGTGTAATTCATTATTACTCTACACTAATTTAAAAATGCATATCATACTTTAGTATCTTATACTTTAAACTGTTACTCTCACTATACACTTTTACATCTCATATGTAATTTATTATTTCTCTACAGTAAATTAAAAAAATGCATATCATACCTTTAACTTATATTCTTTATACTTTTATACTTTATATTTTAAACTTTTACATCTCATTTGTGATTCATTATTATTCTACACTAATTTAAAAATGCAGCATACTTAAATTCTTTAATTTTTTTTTTATTTTATTAACGGATTTTTTAAATATTCTATCATGTATATTAATATGAACTAATCTTATCAATTTGACTGTTTTAAAACGGGATTTGCTCCTAGTTGGACGGTCAAAGCGTTCTGAAATATTCCTGTAAAATAATGTGTGTTTCAAATAAATATTATTATTATTATTATTATTATTATCACGCCGTTTCTCCACAGGGTTAGGTAGAGAGGACAGACCTCCAAACAATTCGATCTTCGCATACACTTCTTGCTTCATCCACTTTCATACACTCTCTTCTGTTATTTCGACTTCTGACATGGACCGACTCAAGTATTTGATGCACTTGAACGTGCCATGTCTTCCTCGGACGTCCCCGGTTCCTCTTCCATTCACATTCGCGTCATATATTCTCCTTGTACCCCTTTCTTCGTGCATTCGCTCTGCATGCCAAAACCATCTAAGCGTCCCTTTCTTAATCTTGCTCACTACGCTTACATCAGCCTTGCATTCTTTACGAATCTCACATGATCACATCTTTCACTTGATCATAATAATAATAGTTGGATGACTTGTATAGCGCCGTTTTTGTGAAAAATCACCTCAAGGGCGCGATCATGCATGGTTTTACCACACATCTTTTAGAAAAAGAGGTGACGTGGTGTGAGAGCATGAACGTCTGGCAAACGTTAGTTCCGGGTTTACTTCCGGGAGACACTGTTTTTTTCTATGTGCTTTTCTGTATTGTGCTAAAATGATGATTGTGTTATTCAAAAATAAATATTTTGCATACCTAATTTTTACTTTTTCTTTTTATGAGTGCATTTTAGTAACTGCATCTGTTAAGTTGGCAGCCCTGTCTGCAGCATCCTCGGGGTGCATCGGACGTTCTGTCCGCCTGGCCAAGACAACCGGAGGAGGACAATGCTCGCCTTGTCTTATTGTACTTAATTGCCCGGCTGTCTGCGGAGTCAGGCTGCATGACGTCATCCTCATTTCAGCAATAATCCTGCAAATTCTGCTGCGATTCAAATAATTGTCGATTTACGACTTATATTAACAGTGTATTTATAAAATTCGGATATACTATGTCTCCCACGCCTTATTTGTTTATACCTACAAAATCGCTTGGCTGGCTGCTGCCGGCGGTGACGTCATCGTCATTTGGGCAAGAATTCTGCTGATACTGCTGCTGCGATTTAATTTCTGTGTATGAGAGACTTCTACAATGTCGTGATTATTAACACTTGACGTAGATCTCAGTCTTATTTTTATTTTGGCTGTCTGTGCAAGCTGATGGTGACGTCATCTCGATTTTAGCTACAGTCCCACGGATTTGATCGGAGTACTCTTCTATTTATGATAAAGTAGTATATCTTACAGTTGGAACTTAAGAAATTACAATTAAAATACTGTGATAAGTGAAGTATTTAAAGAGGTGGCAATAGTTTGAGAAAATATCTATGGTAACAGTAAAAACACTTTTGTAAGACTATACTATAATATAAGAATTTATATGTTGTAACATTATTCCCTCTTCTGACATGGCCCCACTCAATTGAAAGATCTGAAACTAGTATACCATGCCATAGAATATGCATCTTTGGGATGTGGCGGATTTGCCAAAACAATATTGAATCCACTAGCGAAATCACAGAAATCACTACTAAAAGTCATCATTAAAAAACCTTTTAGGTACCCCAGTGACGTATTATTTGAAGAGATACGTGTTCTCGGTGAAAGACAATTATACACAAGAAAAATTATATTACACACACAAAAACAACGTCACCACTACCCATCCATAGACCACTATCACGACACCCGTCATTCTAAAAGTAATCCAATAGTTTCACCTACCACCATGACATCCCTTGCTAAAAGACAATTTTCATACTTAGGTCCAAAAATGTTCAACATCATACCCGATACATGGAAATCGAAAAGTGCAACTGTTCTGCGCAACTAATTGTCTTATTGGTTTAGGGAGAGTCAAAAGCGAACATATGCTGACCGACAGTTAATTCTTTAATTTATTTTTTTATAATTACAAACATATACATTAGTGGCGTTGTGGCCTTTTTTATTAATAAAATCTCATGTCTTGATTTGCTGACTGAATTTGTGTTGCATTGTTTGTGCTCTTTGGGAGGGGATCTTAACTGGATTGAAAGCCCTAACCAAGGAAAGGAAAAGGGACAAACGTGTGGTCGTAAAAAATTACTAAAGTTGCTATAATAAAAAATAATTTCTGTACTATTTTTTATACTTAATAATAAGACTTTTTCTAGGTGTATCGTATTGCCATACTGTGGCACCTAATATGAAGTAAACTTGTCAGTTTGACTGCCCTAAAACGGGATTTGTTCCCAGTTGGGCAGTCAAGGCTTTCATAGATTTTATGGTTTATAACATGTGTTTCAAAATAAATAAATAAAACAATAAATTGTTTTATTCACTTGATCGTACAATGTCTTCTTCGGACGTCTCCGTCTTATTCTTCCATTCACATTCGCGTTATAAATTATTTGATGGCGATTCTATAATGTGAGAATTCATATGTTGAAACATCATTGCTATTGATTCTATGTTTCGCTTAAATTCAATATTGTTAAAATAATATTTTTTATATTAAAATTACTATTTTATTATATTTCATGGTGTGGATTTTTTTCCTTTATTTTTCTCACAATTTTTAAATAACATAGAATATAAATTAAATGTTTTTTTACATGCATGATTGTTTGAATTACAATAGTAAGAAATGGGAACTCACATGTGCGCCCCTGTGTGTGGGTAATATGAGTAATTCAAGTAAATAAGAGTACTAGAATATTAATTATTTTAAGTATTGTAACAGCAAGAAAGTACAATATTCAATGGAAATTTTCGAACTACAGTATCAGAAAGCAGATTTTTTTGTTTGTTTAATGTAATGAAAATTTTAGAGGTATAGTATATCTAAGCAGATTTTTGTTGTTTATAATTAGTAAATATTGAAGCTATAGTTATATTGTAATCAGGTAGAAATAACAAAATTTTTATAAAAGTAATGTTTCAGCATCCAGGTCATTAAGCATAATTTTTCTTCTTTACGTAGAAAGATAATTTATTTATCATTTCTTCAAACGATTGGTATTCACTTTTTGGCGTCATTATTAATAAGTTAATTATATAATATGCTTTGTATTCGCCACTATATTAATACACATATATCTACATGTTTCGAAAGCGATGATTTTTTCATCAGGAATATATAGAATACTAAAAATAATAATGTAAAGTATAGACAAATGATTAAAATTAGAACACGATAATGTAAGAATAATCAAATTATTAACATAAACAAAAAAAAATTGAGTACGTTTCTCTCTGTAATATACTTCTATAGTGCGGTGGTTCACCATGCCTTACTTCACTGTGCCTAATATGCTAAATTGCTAACCTTTCGGTGACATCATCTACATTACTGCTCACATGGTGGTTAACTTATTCCTCATTCGATCGCTCACGTGCAGTTGCATTCCCGACAATTTAATTGTTTTCATTATACGACTGATCGAATGGTCGAGGAAGCTTTTCTAATATTCATGTTTATCCAAAAATCTCTAAATTATTCGAAACTAGAACATAGTGGTTCCCATGCAAAGGATGCCATCAGATGTTTGATATAAAAAACCAAAATAATTGAATGCGCCAAGGTTCCTCGATCAGCCCAAGTGTGGAAGGCTTAGACTTATGGATGGATTGATTTCGTTCGGGAAGCTTTTGATGCAGATGGGTATTGTTAACTTGTGAGATTAAAAACCCAAATGTTTTACACTGATATCATATTTGTGACATATAATACAATGATCTAGCAAGGCTCTACGGTAAGTTAATGAAAGGCTCTTGTTTTACTGTGAATTTCTTGATAAAGAAGACCGAATAAGGCGGTTGATATCATTTATAAACAGGTTAAAATACATAGAAAACAATGATTATCAGAGTCGCAAAATTCTTTCAGTGAGAGCAATTCTGTGGTACAAAATTATGATTCAGAACATTAATGCAAAGAATTTCTATATATATATTTTTTTAATTATATAAATTGAAAATACACTTTGTATATACCACTTTACTTAAAATATATAAATATTTCTACATGTTTCGATAGCAATGCTATCATCTTCAGGAATAAATGAATAGTAAAAAATAATTTCAAGTATAGAAAAATGATAAAAAATTTAAAACAATAATTTAAGAATATACAAAATATGTGCATAAACACAAATGAATTAAAGTAGGTAAGTAACAGATTAAAAATGTTAATGACAAAATAATTATAAAACATTGAATAATACATTTAAATTAGAAATGTAAATAAAAATTATCATTATTTATATTAATATGAAAATAAATTTAAGAGATAGCTATTTTAAAAAAATATTTGATTATTTATTAAATTTAATTCGCTATTAACACTTTTTCTTATTTCTAAAATTTCAAATTTATCTAATTGTAAACCAGTTGTATTTGTATGTAAAACTTTTAAACCTTTATTTATATCAAACGAATGATTGGTTTCTAAAATATGATTTGCAAATTCAGAATAGTTGTTATTATTTAAACATCTTAGGTGTTCCTTAACCCTAATACTGAAATTTCTACAAGTCTTTCCGATGTAAAAATAGTTGCAATCATTACAAATCAATTTATATACTCCAGATTTATTCAAAATATTATCTTTATCTTTGTTATTTGAAATGTATTTTTTTAATTTATTATTGGTATAAAAAGCTGGTTGGATAGTATTTGGCAAGTTTTTAATTATTAAATTTGCGGTATTGTTATTTAAAAATAATATTTTTCTCCATTGTTTATTAACATCAGTTATTTGTGGATATACATAAGATTTAATAAATTTTTTCTTAAGCTTTTTGTTTAACATATTGTTTATTAATTTAGTACTATAACCATTATTTATTGCAATCTGTTTAATTATATTTAATTCTTTGTTAAAATTATTATTTGATAATGGTATATTAACCAATCTGCTAAGCATAGAATGAAAAGCTGATAATTTTTGAGAAAATGGATGATTAGAAGTATTATGTATAACAATGTCTGTATAAGTATCTTTACGATATATATTAAATTCAAATTTATTATTAACAATAGAAATATTTAAGTCTAAGAAGTTTATGTTAAAATTTTGTCCTATTTCTATGGTGAATTTAATTTTTTTATGGATTTTATTTAGAAAATTTAGGAAAATATTTAGTTGTCTTTCATTCCCAGTCCAAATACAAAACACGTCATCTACATATCTTTTCCAAAAATAAATATATTTTAATAATAAAGCGCAACTATTAAAAATTTTATTCTCTAAATTGTCTAAAAATATATCAGCTAATAAAGGGCTAATACTAGACCCCATTGATAAACCATCTTTTTGTTTAAAAATAATATTATCAAATTGAAAATAGTTTTGTTTTAAAATAACATTAAATAAATTATATAAATCTTGTGATAAGGTCTTAGGAATATTTGATGAATTGAGTAATTTATTTATAATAATTTTGCTTTCATCAAGTGGAACACTCGGAAATAAATTAACAACGTCAAAAGATACTAAAAATGCATTGTTAGGGATATCCAAAGATTTTAACTGATCAACCAATTCTAGAGAATTTTTTATTGTATATTTAGGTTTGAAAATATTGCTATCCAAAAATATTCTGTTAATTGTAGATGCTAATTTATAACTAGGGGCATTACAATTAGAAACTACCGGTCTAATTGGTTGATCAATTTTATGAATTTTTATTAAGCTATATAATTTAGGAATTTGAGGATTTTTTAATGTCAATTTATTATTTTTAAATAAATTAATAATATATACTTGAAATTATTTTTTAGTATTCATTTATTCCCAAAGATGATAGCATTGCTATCGAAACATGTAGAAATATTTATATATTTTAAGTAAAGTGGTATATACAAAGTGTATTTTCAATTTATATAATTAATAATGATGCCACAAAGTTACCAAGCATTTGAAGAAATTATATATATTTTTTAATTAACTTAGGACATTTCACAAAAAAATGTATGCAAACAGTCCCGATAAACTTCTGTTTTTTTCTAGTTTGTTCAAAGGGAGCTTGTTGTTAAAAAAAATATCCCAAATTTACAGTTAAGGTTACAAAATAAAAAAAAAATAAAATAAAAATTCTAAATAAAATAAAAACATATGTAACAAATTTAAAATAGTAATATTTCTCATGAATCTTACTCAAAAAATTTCTACAAAAATATGTTTTTTAAATATTTAAAAAAACGTATACGACAACAATAAATAGTGCATAAAATAATATTTCCCAATTATCTAATACAAATACTTTCTTTCCGCTAGCCGAGTTTTCAATATATTTATTAACCAGCTAGTTTAAATACTTTTTTTCTATTTTATTTCATCGGGTAACATATTTAAATAGCTAGGAATCATTTAATATAAAGTTATTTCTCCATATTTGTTTTTATGCTTAGGAACCATTAATACCTCATTAAAATTGAGATGAATATTGTAAGTGTGCTCTAGTCTATTTATATTATATATAAGGTTTTATTTGAGAGAAATTACTGTCTATTATTTGGTTGCGTTAATATTAAGTAATATCTAATATAAATGAACAATCATTTTCTGATTTGAACTAAAAATAGATAAACATAAAGAATAAAATTGAAAATTAAATAAAAATGCTAATAATCAAATAATGATCTTACTACTGAAATCCAACAGTAATAATTCAGATTTATGGCATGCTTTCTTTATAATGATTACAGTAAAACAATGTTTAACATCATGGTAACAATCATATAATAAACAAGTGCTTCTATTTTATCCAGAAGTGTACAGATTCGACTAAATGATTTTATTTTGTTAAAATATTCGTTGGGTAAGCAAAGAAGGGAAATTCACAGATTGAGAAAATCTAGTTAATTAAATTTCCATAGAGCGAGAGTATTTTGGGTGGCTTTACAATAGTTAACTAGTTCGACCTCGGGACAATGTATAACACCCCCCCCAACTCAACCCAACAATTAAACCAATATTACGACTCTTAATGATATTCTGCCCAATTTCAGAAGTAAGGTGTTTCAATTGAAAACAAGGTTTGGTGGTTCTATTTTTGTGAAACTTTGTAATAATTCTAATTTCACCGAAACAAGTGAATATAATCATTATTGTAAAACGATATCACTTTGATGTTTCTGGAAAATAAATAAATCATATTAATTTTACAAAATAACTTTAATACTTTTCCCATTTTTCAATTTTTTTATCTCCAGTTTGGTACAATTTTTTCTTAAACTGCTGTATACATACAATATTTGGAGGTATCATGGGTGGAAAACTATGTTTGAATATAATTTTTATTTTAATCATTGAAGATAATATTAACAACGCTCAAAATGAAACATGAAACCGAAAAGACTAAGAAAATAAAAAGATATCGGTATCAACTGGGACTTGAACCCGTCTACCCGGGACCTAGCGAGACTCTAATCCACTGAGCTACAGCTACTCCAATTCGTCCCGAATTTTTTATCGGTATCATACGAGTAAGAACTGTTAATGATTATCATCAATTCATTCCGATATTTTTTTAGCTACTACATTTTTATCATGACTACAAGATTATGAACATTTTGAAATAAAAATTTATATTAATCCTAGACTTGTAGAAAAGGTCAACAGAAGTCCCATAAAATAAAAAATTAAATCGATAGGTATATCCGAGACACTATCTAAAGATTGGAAATAAATTCGGGTAGAATTATGTGGTCATGATAAAAATTAAGAGTCCGATAAAATTTACGGGTCGGATTGGTGTAACTGTAGCTCAGTGGATTAGAGGTTATAATTTTTTTTCTGAAAACGACTGCATTTCTTACGATACCCGTCGAATAAGTATGTAAACACCTACAAAGGAAAATAATTTTTTTGCTTGTTTTAATAAAAATGAACTCGTGAAAATTTATCATGGCAAAAACTTAAAAAAAAATAGACACTTATAATATAAAATTACTACGAAGAATTTATTTTAAACAAAATACCTAATATTATTTTTTTATTAATGGTGACTCCATAAAATTATTACACATTTATTAAAACAAAAATATTACTAATATATTTTCATTGAATTCTGCCAAGTTGCGTAATACTGACCTATCCCATTATTTTCATGCTTTATAATTTATTCGTGTTTCCAAAGAGTGCATTTTAGAACCGGTTGCAGAAAAAGAATATTTAAATTATAACAAACATTGTATCGTTTATTGTTTAGATAAAGTATACATTTTTTTAGGATTTTGTTTTGTCGTGACACGGTATTGCTAGAAATCCATCAATTCATTGAACAAATGACAATCAAAGAAAGCGTGGCCAGCACTCAGCTAAGGAGTTTTGATACCAACCCCCATGATTTGCAGTGCCGTTTGGACAAAGACTAACCGAGCAAAGTTGATAGTAGATTAGCGGTAGTAGAAATGAGATCCCTGAGGCGCACGTGAGTTAACCCACGAATTTCAGCATATTTCGTTTTTTTGTTTCTAAAGTTAGTTTTCATGGTTAAAGTAATTTTCAAAGTTTCAATTTTTCAAAGTCCGCCAAAATACTTCAAATCTATGGCCGGTCGGTTTTGATCAGTTTTGAGGTTAGGTTGTGTCAAATGTCAAAACAAGGATGAGCTTTAACGTACATCATTTTATATTCTATTCATAGTAAACCATAACTAAATATAAGTAATAAAATTATGTACCTTTTTAGAATCTTTGACTCAAAGAATCATAATAGTTTTTTTTATTTTTTTTATTTTATTTAATTTAGTTTATTTTCTTTTTATTTTCAATACATTTTTTTTATTCATTTGGTTAAGAAATTTTTATAAAGCTAATAAAAAAAATTAAATTGTTTTTTTTTAGTCCTCCTCACTAGAGGTTCCTGCGCTGAGGCGGCCTAGGCTTTATTTAAAGTATCGAGCATAATATTATCATAATATCCGTATTGATAATTGGTTTGCTCATGAATACTCTAATTTATTTCACTAATAATCGTTTATTTTTTTATTTTTTTATATTAAACAATAATTGTAGAGCTTAAAGTCACCCAAATTAAGTTTAAATTTCGACAAAACTAAAAAAATACATATTTTAAATACAAAGCTAAGGTGAAAAAAATAAATGTCCATACTTAAAACAAAATGCGCACGTGACGTCAGATGTTCTAAAATACAATGGTACCAACATAACAAGGTGTTTTGAAGAGATGATTTTTATTCACTTTTAAACAACGATTTATAATTACATATAATAAAAGTAATATATTTAAGCTGTAAGCTTTAAGATGTAAGCGTAGTGAGCAAGATTAAGAAAGGCACGCTTAGATGGTTTGGGCATGTAGAGCGAATGAATGAAGAAAGGAGTGTAAGGAGAATATATGACGCGAATGTGAATGGAAGAAGAAGCCGGGGACGTCCAAGGAAGACGTGGCACGATCAAGTGAATCAAATACTTGAATCGGGCCATGTCAGAAGTCATAACAGAAGAGAATGTATGAGACGTTGTATGAAAGTGAATGAAGCAAGAAGTGTATGCCAAGATCGATTTGTTTGGCGGTCCGTCCTCTCTGCCTACCCCTACGGGGAAACGGCGTGATGGTTAGTTAGTTAGTTAGTTAAAGTAATATATTAAGAACTGGCGTTTGCATACATACTATATGAATACATATTTCTAAAACTATTGTATTTTTTACTGAAGTTCCTTATTAACGGAATGTTTACCAAAACATGGTTGAATTAATTTTAAGTACTCGGAATTTTTCTCCATTACGAGTATAATGTTAATCACAGAAACGTGGCGTGAATTGGTATCAGCCAAATCGTCAGATAATTCAAAACCTTCTTCTTTACCATTTCCTTTCCTTCCCCACTTCCTTCAGCCTCACAATATATCCCAAATTGGGGTTGACATAGTGGCACTAGCTCAGACCAGTTAACGTACTCTATAATCACAAAAACATAACTAGTAAAGCGTTGTCATAAAATATCTTAACATCTCAATCACCACGTACCAGAAAGGTACAGTAGAGTACAATAAATAGGATCCCTATGAAAGACAACGAAATGTGGATTTCTTTTCATTTCCTTTTTTCCAGGGCGGAGCGGGACGTCGGAAATGAATAATTTATTAATTCGAATTAATGATAATAATATTATTACGCAATACGATAAATATAATGCTTATAACGAGAAAAATATCGAGTACTTAAAATTTTCATATGTTTAGAGCATTTATCAAAATCAAATCAGTAATGTGACCTTTTTTTCTGACTGTCCTGCGTATGTTTTAAGAGATAATAAAAATAATATTTTAAAAACGTAGAAAAAAATTGCAATTCATCCCCGGTACGTTTCTTTTATAAGCGTAACCAAGGTTTTTTAATATGAATTTAAAAAGGTAGTTCATGGAAAAATAATTTACACCCCATTGTTTTTTTTAATTTCTTCTTCGCATTTAAAAAAAAATCCTTTAAGGTATATATTTTTTGGTGAAATTCAATTCATTTTAAAAGATTTTATAAAACCTACGAGGGACCGTCAGAAAAATGTCGTATTTCTGATTTTTCTTTGATAAATCCTAAGCCTTTTTAATTTTTTTAAGTATAATAAATATTTTGACTCGTTCTAAACATTTTTCGAAACAATAGAAATATTATTTCACAATAAGGTGTAATAATATTTATATTATTTTGAATAAATAAATAATTCCTCTGCCCAGTCGGTTCGGTCCTCTCCGCCTTCGCGTATTTAATGGTGCTATTGTTTCCTGCAATTAACCCTACACTAGCGTGAGCAAAATGCACATTTTGCCGAAATGTAAAACACAAAAACTTAAAACATGTATTACTTTATCGCCATAATTAAGCCTCTGCAGGCTGAAACTAAAAGATTACAAGACTTCTTTGTTGTTTCAAGAAAAATAAAGAAACAAACTCCAAAATTCCTAACCTAGACATGCGAAATGTCAGTGATGAGGCGTCCAACGTTCGTGATGTATTCACATTAAAGTGTTATCCAAAACGGCAATACATAGCTACCAATATTAAATGCCAGAACACAAAAGAACAAAGCAAACATACGATTCATTTGTGATACAATAATCTTGAATGGAGCCTTTGTGTTTGTTCTACTTTGCTACTAACGATTTCTGTAGTTTTCGGTATAATGTTAAATCCTCGGTCTGAGAATGTTGTAAATTTTCATTAAGCCTATCGGCTCTACGCAGAAAGGTTTTCTTCGGACAGAAGCATTTTTTCCTCTTGTAGTATTACAGTATTTGTACTTATAGATGTACATAAGTTTACCCTGATGTGGGGCAGTGAGACGTGAAAATGACGGAGAAAATATGAGAGTTCACGTACAGTAGAGGAGTTTCATGTGGTGAAATCATGTGCCTACTACTGTATTACATAATTGAAAATTTGTAAAATTTGCAAGTCCGGTATAAGCGTAAAGAATTAGATAATTTACTTATTTCTATTTATTTTACAATCCATTATATAATATAAGGACTGTTTTATTATATGCAGATTGTGTATAATGTGGCGTCAAGTTAAAATGATATGCACTGTAAATTATTTATCTGTTCTAGTATTTCGTGAACACCTCACTAAGAGAATCTGTACTGAGGTGTTCACTTGTTTTATGTAGTAATATTATTGAATGATAATAATAATATTAAAGATTATTATAAAAAAAGCCACAAAAATATGACTGTCGTGTTTGATTTTGTGTAATTAAGTTGTGAAAAAATCTGTTCCTTTTGTTTTTATCTAGACCGAAATATTAAGTTTGATCGCCTGTATGTGTTGATGCATTATTATTATGAAAGGAAGACTTGGACGGCTTGGACATGTTGATGAAAGGGAATGATCGAGAGTTTATTTGAAGCGCATTTGAATAGAAATTGGAGACATGGCATAATCATGTGAATCAAATACCATAAAGTTGGTTTCCTTTGCACCAACTTTAAAAAACGTTTAATTCGCTCCCTTAGCAAGGATCTAAACCTTTTTAAATAGTTTTCAGCTTGAAAAAGTGTATGAGATTGTTGTACTATTTTTTAAAAATATTTAACATATTAATTATATAATTGAAAATACACTTTGTATATACCACTTTACTTAAAATATATAAATATTTCTACATGTTTCGATAGCAATGCTATCGTCTTCAGGAATAAATGAATACTATATATATAGTAAATATATATTATATATTTATATATATATTATATATTTATATATTTTAAGTAAAGTGGTATATACAAAGTGTATTTTCAATTATATAATTAATAATGATGCCACAAAGTTATCAATCATCTGAAGAAATTATTTAACATATTACTTAAAAGCACCATAGAACATGGATAAAGTGCGTATACCAAGAGATGCGTGGCGACCTATTCACTCGTTACGTGAAATGACGCTATATTTAGTTAATTAAGTTATAATATATCTACATAAACTAGGATATCCATGAACTGCTTTACTTCCTCTGTCTCCACCTTACCATAAAGGATCAAGAACCTATATCCCTGCATTTCTCATGCATCAAAAACTTGATCAATTGCAAAGTTATGTACATAAATATCCATTCTAGCCCACTGTAATATTAAGATTAGTGCATTGAACTGTTATATCCAACTTATCGTGGCCGAAAGTGACGTGAACAGGAGTAAAAGCAAGGTTGATGCCAAATTCTCAGTAGACCTAGCCGACTCAGCGCCGTGTATTGTGCCTATGTTTTTTTACAATATTTTAAAATTCAATGTATATTATATAAGTGTAGGTAAGTGCGCGATGTGAGGCGATTGTAGAATTCAAGGACGCCCACACTGGGCCTTGACTCGCCAAGGATATTCAGTGTGGAATGGCACACAGTCACACCGGCACGCCGGCCTTGCTGGCAGTAACACAGCCTAGTAACACAGAGAGCGCGGGAAAGTGTTAGTTACGAGTATCATACGAGTAGGACGTTTCTGTCAGTGAAGATTCCGACCTCTTTCAACTTCTGGGCTCCCAGGATTAATACTTGTCACTACTCTTAATCTTGTGTACAAGTTTCAGCTTATAATAAATATTATATTGAATGCGATGTCAATCGTGCTAAAACTAATCAGTTATTATTGGTTATGTCGTTTCGCAAGAGAAATTCAGTCAATATTTAAGAATGCGTTTTTTATTGATTGCTGCTAATACCTATGTACATACGAGTACATGGATGCAGAATGCAAAAAAAAACATTACTGTTTGTTGTAGTCAAAGCAGTCTGTCTATTCGTGGCGGTTAGACCTTGCTAAAATGAACACGTGTTTTTTATATCTTTGTAATTTTACAAAAAAATACTTTTAACACCAAACATTTTTAAATATTGAAATGAATTTTTCGTTGGTGGGTGTACACGAGGAATATGAAATTGAATCATTTATTACTGTAGATTT
Organism: Halesus radiatus; assembly: GCA_022606495.2. Taxonomy (NCBI): domain Eukaryota; kingdom Metazoa; phylum Arthropoda; class Insecta; order Trichoptera; family Limnephilidae; genus Halesus; species Halesus radiatus. The sequence goes on along the minus strand of JAHDVE020009540.1, from coordinate 2,290 downwards.
AAAGCTAAAGTCGCTCAAGAAACTTATAAAAATATGGCATATTATTATAATACTAATATATCTATATATCGTTTCTTAATTAAAGGACAGGAGATTTAATGTTAGAGTAACAATTTATTTCATTTCACATTCCATACATAAATGAATACGATGTAGCTTGAGATAAGCGGAACCGGTTGGTTTGGATTTAAAAATAAATTGGTGGTTTAAAGCAAAGTGTTTGGTTTATTTAATAAAACTATCACATTTTTGAAATATTAACGAGTTTTCCCAGGTGAATCCGATTAGTAAAACACGAAAGCACAGGACTATGAGAAAAATTCTATAATAAACATATATGTGTGTATTTTTTTATATTAATACCTTACATTACTTCTGAAAATGTTAAAATTATAAATAAATTAATAAAAAAATAATATATTTAATCTTGTCCAATTTCAAACTGTCAAAAAAATATATCGTTTGCTAGAAAAAACGATTTTATTAATTTCGGATGAAGCCAGGTAGTAAATTAGGTAGTATGTTTATAAATATCATTATAGATTATTTTTATGCACCAATTAAATATAAATATATATTTAAAAATTAATTAAAAAATTATTATTATATATTATTTCGAAAGCGATGCAGGAATATATAGAATACCGATTAAGACATTATTCCTGATGAAGAAAGCATAGCTTTCAAAACATGTTGATATTTGTGTATATTAATAAAGTGATGAATACAAAGTAATTTTTTAAATTTATTTATTAATAATGACGCCACAAAGTGAATATCAATCTTTTAAAGAAATTACATACATATGTTTATCCAAGATTGATCTAGTTTTTCTGAATTCCTTTAAAATTTATTTTTAATAATTTCCCTTTTATAGATAGGGAAGGTTTTAGCGGTTCCCGATTAGGCGGTCTCGCGCCGTGGGAAAAGTAGGGCCTACATGAAATATGTAAGTTTAAGTTGGAAAATTAGTAATATACCCGTCGCATGACCGATGGCTGCTAGCCGACATGTGCTAGTTCTTATTTGAAATGCGTCAGGATTGTGGCACGTCGTAAGGTCAGCTGACAATGGTGAGACAGGCTCGCTGAGCATATTTTAATTTTATTTTTTACATTTACTCCACACGGGAGTCCTTGAGGAAAATAATTTCTCTCGGGGCCTATATCATCTTTGAAGATGTTCTGAAGAGGGTCTTTTGGGAAAAGGAAGGAGTAAACATGGGAATTCATCTTAAGGCGACGCAATAGGAAGTAATGCAAAATCGCGTGTTTTCGGTTTGAGAATTGGATGGCCTAGAAATATCGTACACGATTTAATTAAATACTGCAGCTAGAACACACTTTCGTTTAACCGTTCATTTTTTGGTGTGTCTTAGAAAAGTCTAGAAAAAAATTAAGTACCAGACCTAAAAAAAATCTCCTACTTACCAACCCTTTTTACGATATTGTCGTATTGTTCACTGTGGCAAATTATTTTTTTAGAAAGTTACCAAAAAACATTTTGATATTTATGCCTGAGCTTTACATAATAAAATAAAACACCCCATTGTGGTGATGTTTTTCTTTTACGTAAATCGAAACATACGGTCGGTGTTAAGCGGAAATTTCAACCTTGTCGCCACCTGAATTTTCGCAACGTTGGAATTTAAGCAAGTGGATCACCTTAAACAGGCTCATGTTTTAGGAGGAAGGAAACACAGGTGCCAGAAAATCATTCCACAATCAAGAACAAGTCGTAGAAACAACCCTTTCTCGTGTTACAAATGTCAACCGTGTGCAAATGTAGGGCGCGCGTTTAGTGTATTTCAAAAAAAAAATTACTCACCAATTAGTGATATTATACACTCTCAATACTGCCCTGGAGAAAGACGACCATTCAAATCGACACGTTGCTTTTTTAGCCTAATTTGGTGACCAGATCTGAATAGCCAGGTACCTTCTAAATTTTTTTTCTGCTTCCTTCCACTCCCCATTCCCTTCATCATCCCAAACTATTTTATCCAATTTTTATTCAAACTGGATCCAAGATGTTTTGGACTCTTCGTGCGACACTTCGGAATCATTCGGATAAATCGGTCTCGAATCCAACAGCGGGTACCTGTTAAATACGATTTATGCTTTGTAGAAAAACAAGTTTTGGAAATTTTTGGGTAAACCTAAATTTACAATTTCTTCAAAAGATTGGTATCCACTTTGCGGCGTCATTACTAATAAATGAATTAATAATTACTTTGTAATCACCACTCTATCAATATATACTTATTAGAAAAGCATTACGTATATTAAGT